>JXCR01084920.1:4215-33461 GCA_002079205.1 Phalaenopsis hybrid cultivar | reverse complement strand
ATATATATATATATATATATATATATATAACGAGAAGGTAATAATAAAAAATTAGCAAAATACAAAATCAAATAAAATATTTTGTCTGGAACTGAAAAATAATTGTTGTCAGGACTGTTTTTGTCCAGTTTATTGCAATTAGAAGAATAGACCTCATCATTCTCAAATAAATTGCATTATCTATTTTAAAAAAAAACATTATCTCAAACATAACAACATTTGCTCCTCAAGAGCCAAATGTAACAAAAACATTAATTACATTACGAAATAGATAACATTTGCTTGAAAATATGGATCACGGGCTAAAACAAACATTTTAAAATCTGCTATGGTGGATAAAATCACCTTTCTATCTTTAATCTTTTTCCCCGTGTAAAATTCTTCAAGTTTTCGGCGTTTGTCACCTTCCTTCCTCTGTAAAAATGAGCATAAAGGATTTTACTCAGTAAAACCTAAATTTCTAGTAAAATAAGCAGATTCTATCTTATTTCAACAAAAGAGAAAAAGAAATGCTATACGGTCAAATTTATTTTAATTAAGCACTTCACGTGGGAAAAATATAATTTTTACAATGGTCGAGCAACATGATTAGTTAATAATGCCATTATGAATCTCATCAGCACATAAATTTACTCCCCGCAAACACTTATCAAGCATCAACATGAAAAGATGGAACATTTTGATGAAAAATAGAAAGAAATCAATGGAAATTTTCTTAAGAACATATGATCCCTATTAATGGGGAACGAGTTCATGAGAAATAGTACTTGATGACAATTACATATGGCTATCAATTTGTTGGAAAAAAAATAAGAAGATTTACAAACATACCACTCAATTCTTATGTATTTACATATCTAACACCTAAACTTCAACTTTTACGTACATACCCACCTTACCTATGCATGAAAATGTGTATGAGCATAATATTTCCATTAATGGTGAACAAGTTCATGCGAAATGATACTTGATGACAATTACATATGGCTTTCAATTTGTTGGAAACAAAACAGGAAGATTTAAAGACATACAACTCAATTCTTATGCATTTACATATGTAACACCTAAACTTCTATTTNATAAAAAATTAGCAAAGTACAAAATCAAATAAAATATTTTGTCTGGAACTGAAAAAATAATTGTTGTCAGGACTGTTTTTTGTCCAGTTTATTGCAATTAGAAGAATAGACCTCATCATTCTCAAATAATTGCATTATCTATTTAAAAAAAAAACATTATCTCAAACATAACAACATTTTCTCCTCAAGAGCCAAATGTCACAAAAACATTATTTGCATTACGAAATAGATAACATTTGCTTGAAAATATGGATCACGGGCTAAAACAAACATTATAAAATCTGCTGTGGTGGATAAAATCACCTTTCTATCTTTAATCTTCTTCCCCGTGTAAAATTCTTCAAGTTTTCGACGTTTGTCACCTTCCTTCCTCTGTAAAAATGAGCAGAAAAGATTTTACTCAGTAAAACCTAAATTGCTAGTAAAATAAGCAGATTCTATCTTCTTTCAACAAAAGAGGAAAAGAAATGCTACGCAATCAAACTTATTTTAATTAAGCACTTCACGTGGGAAAAATATAATTTTTACAATGGTCAAACAACATGATTAGTTAATAATGCCATTATGAATCTCACCAGCGCATAAATTTACTCCCCGCAAACACTTCTCAAGCATCAACATGAAAAGATAAAACATTTTGGTGAAAAATAGAAAGAAATCAATGGAAATTTTCTTAAGAACATATGATCTCTATTAATGGGGAACGAGTTCATGAGAAATAGTACTTGATGACAATTACATATGGCTATCAATGAATCTCATCAGCACATAAATTTACTCCCCGCAAACACTTATCAAGCATCAGCATGAAAAGATGGAACATTTTGATGAAAAATAGAAAGAAATCACTGGAAATTTTCTTAAGAACATATGATCTCTATTAATGGGGAACGAGTTCATGAGAAATAGTACTTGATGACAATTACATATGGCTATCAATTTGTTGGAAAAAAAAATAAAAAGATTTACAAACACACCACTCAATTCTTATGTATTTACATATCTAACACCTAAACTTCAACTTTTGCATACATACCCACCTTACCTATGCATGAAAATGTGTATGAGCATATGATTTCCATTAATGGTGAACAAGTTCATGCGAAATGGTACTTGATGACAATTACATATGGCTTTCAATTTGTTGGAAACAAAACAGGAAGATTTAAAGACATAAAACTCAATTCTTATGCATTTACATATGTAACACCTAAACGTCTATTTTTACATACATACACACCTTACCAATGCATGAAAAAGTGTATTTCACATATAAAAGTTAAAATGGTGATATATTTTATGTGATATGAAGGATTTGGCGGTGTAAATGCAAAAAGAAAAGTTTTATGTTAAATATGGAAATACATAGGAATTGGGTGGTATGTATGTAAATGCCCCCAAAAAATAATAATGTTAGGGAAGATAACTGATGACAGTTTAATGTACGATTGCAAGTATCACAAACAAATAAAAGAAAATGAAGCGAAAGAGAGAGTAACCCAAATCTTTCAAAGAGGGCTCTTTATTTATCAAAAGNATATGGCTTTCAATTTGTTGGAAACAAAACAGGAAGATTTAAAGACATACAACTCAATTCTTATGCATTTACCAATGCATAAACTTCTATTTTTACATACATACACACCTTACCAATGCATGAAAAAGTGTATTTCACATATAAAAGATAAAATGGTGATATTTTTTATGTGATACGAAGGATTTGGCGGTGTAAATGTAAAAAGAAAAGTTTTATGTTAGATAGGGAAATACATAGGAATTGGGTGGTACGTATGTAAATGCCCCCAAAAAATAATAATGTTCGGGAAGATAACTGGTGACAGTTTAATGTCCGATTGCAAGTCTCACAAACAAATAAAAGAAGATGATGCAAAAGGGAAAGTAACCCAAATCTTTCAAAGAGGGCTCTTCATTTATCAAAAAATACTCTGCGCTTTCAGGAAACAAAACAGTTTTAAAAAACTAGATTAGGTTTAGTAACAACCTTGACGGGCCATTTTCCATTCTAGACATGAAGTTAAGAATTATTTCTGATGAAAAGGTACAATAGCAATTAAAAAAAGTAGAAACAAGTGTAAAAATTTAAAAAAAAAAACAAGAAAAGATTACATGAGTAGAATCCTAACAAAATTTATGGTAAATTATGGAACAGAAAACCTCAAAACTGAGTTCCTTTAACAAAAAGTAATCAGACTCACATTCATCCATCGACATCTCAACGCGACATCCCTTACAGTCTTCTCAGGCAAAAGAGCAGCAATTTTGATATATTTCAAAATGCTAGGTTGATCAGCATATCTGAAGGGAATAGCATGCAAACAAATATTTGTTTAGGCATAAATCTAGCAACTATTCCTTAAACAATTTATAAAAAGAAAATCAAAAACACCCATTAGGGAACATATTTTCTGTTTTGCAACAAGAGCCATATGTCTGTTACAAGTAAAAGAAGTAATTGCATTCTTATTACAACAAAAACATAAAAAAACAGAAAAAAAGGGAAATTTACATACCTAGCACCCAAATCTATGTATTTATATATCTCACACTTGAACTTTCATATTTACATGCATAGCCTATGCATGAAAAGTTGTAATTCACTTTTAAAAAGTAAAAATAGTGCTATTTTTTATGTGATATTAAAGATTTGAGTGTTGTGTGTATAAATATGAAAGTTTAGGTGTGAGATATGCAAAATACATAAGAATTATATGCTATGTATGTAACACAAGGAACCCCTTCATATAGATTAGACAGAAGTTTAAATAAAGGATTCAAACCAAACATGAATCAAACAGAGTTGATAAGTAACATACTTGATGAGTCCATGATGTAAGATAGCCTGTTCTTTGTAGGACCAATCAACAGCTAAACCTGTATCATGCTTCAGACCAGCCATGGGTTCCAGGAACAAACTGCTCTGAGAATTCCCTTGCAAAATCATGGAAGATGTGTTGCTCAAAACACCGCTAGGGTTTCCCCCCCTCACCATACCAGATGAACCACTCATCCCTCCCGAACTGTTAATTCCTCCTTGAATAACACCAGTAGCACCATTAACTGCCCCAGATTGGAAAGAAACTACAAGTTGATTGCAGAAGGAAGAAGGAAAGACCCCATTATGAAAGCTCATATTAGAATCAGCCGCCATACTCATAATCAACAGAGCTCAGAATCACTAGTACATCTCAGAACAGTAAAACTTTGAACTAATCTGATCCTTGTTCGTCTAAATCCACAAATTTTGCTTCTCAGAACCTCCGTGAAAGCTGAATGAAGCAGTACCAATAACTCCTTTAATACAAAATCTCAGCATCAATAATCGCGACAGATTCTACAAAACTTCAATACCTCCATTCAAACAAAAACAAAACGACCGATTCGTTAACATAAGCTCCTTACCTCCTTTATCCAAAGCCATTGCACAATCAAAGTATATTTTTTTAATGGAAAAATAATAAAAATCAAACAACAAAAACGACAAAAGCGCCTAATCCAATTTAACCCAGACGCTTGCCCGACCAAAGAGCGGGACAATCGAAAACCAAATCTATTGCTTTATTCATCCAAAAGTTGCCAGATCATGAACCCTAGACAAAATGAAACTACCCCATCAAAACGAGAAGAAAGAAACGAGCATGTCGAACCTCTGGAGCTCAGTTATCTTCCATCGAGAGAACTAGCAGAATCCAGTACCCTTCCAGCCATCGCTCCGGCTATGCTTCAGCTCCTCTCTAACGGGATGAAGGAGAGAAAACGCAGAGCAGCTCTTCTTTAGCCCAAATACCGCCGGCGAAAAGCATCAGATCTCTCGGAATTCTGCAAGAGGAATGCGAATCCAGGTTCCAGCATTCGATGCCAGCAATTGTGGATACTTTCTCCGTCCACCACCTTCTCTTCTCTCTCTCTCTCTCTCTCTCTGTCCCTGCTTGCCTTTCTGCAACTAGCGTGAGTGCCCATCCATCCCCGTTCCACTTACAGCACCCGATGCTTCCGTGTGGAAGAATAGGAAATGTCCCTGGTATTCTCGATATTTACCGAAATGCCCTTTCGCGGCAAAAAACGGCTATAATAAGAAATGGGGCCCGCTGTTGGGACCCATATCACGTGATGAGCGGTCATGATCACGTGACTTGCCGGTTTCGGGTCGGGTGAGGCCATATTGCGGCTGGGTGGTCGCCATCAGACTCGCTCCACTAATAATTCTGAATCTAAATCTCACCGCTGGTGAGAGATTCCCATTTAATCAGCTGTTTTTTTCTTTTCAGGATTCTACTAGCTCGAAAATCAATTTAAATTTAAACCCTAAATTTGGATCGAATTAAGTTTTTGCTCAGATCGAAAGGAACAAGTAGAGCAATGAACCGTAAATTTAGATCGAATTTTTTCGAACTGATTTTGAGTCATACATGTATCGACTTGAACTGACTCGAGATCAGTTTGTGGTATTTTTATTTACAAAACTTATGTATAGAGAGTGAGAGTTCGCTCGTTTCAACTTCAGCCTGGATTAAGCTCGATTCTATTTTGAGTTGGTTCAGCTAGAAATCGAATACAACAAGCCACAAGCCGATTTCTAGCGGACCTCAGTTCAGCTTGAAATCAGATCGTTAACTATCATAATTCTGAGTAAAGTGTCAAAATAGTCATGGCTATCATATTGGGTCATTTTAATCTTAGAGTTTATAGAAATATAAAAATAATCTCCAACTATTTTAAAATTGTGCTTTAATAGTCTGATACTAATTTGGCACTTCTATAAAGTCGGATTAAAACTACCCCATATAGATAGTTGAGAACTATTTTAGCTCTTTAATCTTTAGGGTTCTCAAGTGATGAATTAGAAGTAATGATTTATTTTATGTACTATAAAATCTACAATATTGGAAAAAACTTATAAATTTTTACATTTTAGGTTCTGTTTGGGGCAACTGTAGCTTATTAAAAAGCAGGTGTGATACTACTCACTAATAATTTGATGCTAAAAAAACTGCGGTGGTTGTTACAAATTTTTTTCAAGTCAAATCGTAGCGAAAAAACTTCCGCCGCGTCCAGCCAGGAGTGGTGGGCAAACTCAATTACAACGGCATCTTTTTGAAAAAATTGTCAAGCAGTTTACCCAACTAGACAAAATTATGATACGATAACACACTGTCACCGCATCGCCGCCCCAAATGGACCCTTCATCTTCTTATTTCTTTAGGTAAGTCTTGTCTCTAATTGATCAAAACTTCATGTTTCATCACCCATGGTTGCTATTTTACTGAATAATATGTTAAATTAGTTAGCAAATTATTGGATGGCATAACATGAAATTTCCTATTAATAAGATATTAACATGCCATACATGAAAGTTTCTTTCTATTTGATAGTGATAAATTGATAGTAATTTGAAAGCATAATAATAATATAATTCTTATTATCGAAATACCCCTCACTAGATGCATAAATTTAATTTTCTCCTAGTAATTGACAACACATTCATTCAATATTGCTTTCGATATACGCCTGTGTGTGCTATGAAATTGATGATTATAGACTGATAGATCAAACATCATATCAAACAGAGTATATTTTATGTGAAAAGCTTAAGAAGATAAAAAATTTCGAGGCTTAACACTAGTTTTATTTTTTCTACGTTACAAAGATTAGAAGATCTATAACTTCTTGAGAATAAGTGGTTGGCGATGATCTCGTGATCATTGATTTTTATCTCGCTACAAACGTGGGGATTTAGTTTTTAGCTTCTTCTCAATCATCGTGTTAAAAGTATAGATTTCTCTTTATAAAGTTTTGCGAGGAACATTTTGATAAAGTTAACCTAAATTCTATAACACTTTATTAGATGGTTCTCATTTTTACTTTTAATCATAGATTATTCTTTTAGCTTTTATGTGTCCTATTGATCTCCTAATTCAATGATCTTAAACTCGTTGGATTCTACTCATTAAGACGTTCGATTTGACTATAAATATATCAAAAATTTAAAACACACTTCGAGTGATTAATATGAGCTCATTTGGGCTCAGATCAAATCACTTTTTTGTGTCATTATATGTATGGTTTTGTGACACATTAACACCAATATAATAATCCTCCACTATTGAATATAATATTAAGAGCTTAGAAATTGACAATCTATAATAACAAAATATCACCCTAAATGAGATATTCTTGATAAAAAAATAAGTAGCAAGTGGAAGTTATTTTTTAAGATTATTATATAAGTGTATAATTTGCCCACATTGCAATTGAAGTAAGAAATGAGTTTCTAAAATATCAGCCAGGCTTGTTAACCTAAAAAAATTTAAATAAAGAATATTCATTTGGTAGTATATTGGCTTTAAATAAAATATTGTATCCTCATATCATAAAAATAAATATATTTTTCTTAAATATTGTAGTAGAATTTAGTTATGCATAAGCCTTGATACCTTGAAGAATACTATGGGACAACTCAAACATGAGTTGAAAGCCTATATAAGGTGCATTTTGATCTTAANCATGAACCCTAGACAAAATGAAACTACCCCATCAAAACGAGAAGAAAGAAACGAGCATGTCGAACCTCTGGACCTCAGTTATCTTCCATCGGGAGAACCAGCAGAATCCAGTACCCTTCCAGCCATCCCTCCGGCTATGCTTCAGCTCCTCTCTAACGGGATGAAGGAGAGAAAACGCAGAGCAGCTCTTTTTTAGCTCAAATACCGCCGGCGAAAAGCATCAGATCTCTCGGAATTCTGCAAGAGAAATGCGAATCCAGGTTCCAGCATTCGATGCCAGCAATTGTGGATNCATGAACCCTAGACAAAATGAAACTACCCCATCAAAACGAGAAGAAAGAAACGAGCATGTCGAACCTCTGGAGCTCAGTTATCTTCCATCGAGAGAACTAGCAGAATCCAGTACCCTTCCAGCCATCGCTCCGGCTATGCTTCAGCTCCTCTCTAACGGGATGAAGGAGAGAAAACGCAGAGCAGCTCTTCTTTAGCCCAAATACCGCCGGCGAAAAGCATCAGATCTCTCGGAATTCTGCAAGAGGAATGCGAATCCAGGTTCCAGCATTCGATGCCAGCAATTGTGGATACTTTCTCCGTCCACCACCTTCTCTTCTCTCTCTCTCTCTCTCTCTCTGTCCCTGCTTGCCTTTCTGCAACTAGCGTGAGTGCCCATCCATCCCCGTTCCACTTACAGCACCCGATGCTTCCGTGTGGAAGAATAGGAAATGTCCCTGGTATTCTCGATATTTACCGAAATGCCCTTTCGCGGCAAAAAACGGCTATAATAAGAAATGGGGCCCGCTGTTGGGACCCATATCACGTGATGAGCGGTCATGATCACGTGACTTGCCGGTTTCGGGTCGGGTGAGGCCATATTGCGGCTGGGTGGTCGCCATCAGACTCGCTCCACTAATAATTCTGAATCTAAATCTCACCGCTGGTGAGAGATTCCCATTTAATCAGCTGTTTTTTTCTTTTCAGGATTCTACTAGCTCGAAAATCAATTTAAATTTAAACCCTAAATTTGGATCGAATTAAGTTTTTGCTCAGATCGAAAGGAACAAGTAGAGCAATGAACCGTAAATTTAGATCGAATTTTTTCGAACTGATTTTGAGTCATACATGTATCGACTTGAACTGACTCGAGATCAGTTTGTGGTATTTTTATTTACAAAACTTATGTATAGAGAGTGAGAGTTCGCTCGTTTCAACTTCAGCCTGGATTAAGCTCGATTCTATTTTGAGTTGGTTCAGCTAGAAATCGAATACAACAAGCCACAAGCCGATTTCTAGCGGACCTCAGTTCAGCTTGAAATCAGATCGTTAACTATCATAATTCTGAGTAAAGTGTCAAAATAGTCATGGCTATCATATTGGGTCATTTTAATCTTAGAGTTTATAGAAATATAAAAATAATCTCCAACTATTTTAAAATTGTGCTTTAATAGTCTGATACTAATTTGGCACTTCTATAAAGTCGGATTAAAACTACCCCATATAGATAGTTGAGAACTATTTTAGCTCTTTAATCTTTAGGGTTCTCAAGTGATGAATTAGAAGTAATGATTTATTTTATGTACTATAAAATCTACAATATTGGAAAAAACTTATAAATTTTTACATTTTAGGTTCTGTTTGGGGCAACTGTAGCTTATTAAAAAGCAGGTGTGATACTACTCACTAATAATTTGATGCTAAAAAAACTGCGGTGGTTGTTACAAATTTTTTTCAAGTCANGTGAGTGCCCATCCATCCCCGTTCCACTTACAGCACCCGATGCTTCCGTGGGGAAGAATAGGAAATGTCCCTGGTATTATCGATATTTACCGGAATACCCTTTCGCGGCAAAAAACGGCTATAATAAGAAATGGGGCCCCTGTTGGGACCCACATCACGTGATGGGCGGTCAGAATCACGTGACTTGCTGGGTTCGGCNGTGAGTGCCCATCCATCCCCGTTCCACTTACAGCACCCGATGCTTCCGTGGGGAAGAATAGGAAATGTCCCTCGTAGTATCGATATTTACCGGAATACCCTTTCGCGGCAAAAAACGGCTATAATAAGAAATGGGGCTCCTGTTGGGACCCACATCACGTGATGGGCGGTCAGGATCACGTGACTGGCTGGGTTCGGGTCGGGTGAGGCCACATTGCGGCTGGGTGGTCGCCATCAGACTCGCTGCACTAATTATTCTGAATCTAAATCTCACCGCTGGTGAGAGATTCCCATTTAATCAGCTGTTTTTTTCTTTTCAGGATTCTGCTAGCTCGAAAATCAATTTAAATTTAAATCCTAAATTTGGATCGAATTAAGTTTTGCTCGGATCGAAAGAAACAAGTCGTGCAATGAACCATAACTTTAGATCGAATTTTTTCAAACTGATTTTGAGTCATACATGAATCGATTTGAACTGACTCAAGATCAGTTTGGGTATTTTTATTTACAAAAATCAAGTATAGATAGTGAGAGTCCGCTCGTTTCAATTTCAGCCTGGATTAAGCTCGATTCTATTTTGAGTTGTTCAGCTAGAAATCGAATACAACGAGCCACAAGCCGATTTCTACCACAAGCCGATTTCTAGCGGACCTCAGTTCAGCTTGAAAGCGGATCGTTAACTGTCATCATTCTGAGTAAAGTGTCAAAATAGTCCTCACAATTATATTAGGTCATTTTAATCCTAGAGTTTATAAAAATATAAAAATAATCTCCATTTATTTTAAAATTGCGCTTTAATAGCCTGATACTAATTTGACACTTCTATAAACTCGGATTAAAACTACCCCATATAATAGTTGAGAACTATTTTAGCTCTTTAATCTTTAGGGTTCTCAAGTGATGAATTAGAAGTAATGATTTATTTTATGTAATATAAAATATTTAAGATTGGAAAAAACTTAAAAAACTTTACATTTTATGTTCTGTTTGGGGCAACTGTAGCTTATTAAAAAGCAGATTTGATACTGCTGACTAATAATTTGATGCTCAAAAAACTGCGGTGGTTGTTACAAATTTTTTTCAAGTCAAACCATAGCGAAAAAGCTGTTACTGTGTCTAGTCAGGAGTGATGGGTAAACTCAGTTTCAGCGGCAGCTTTTTGAAAAAATTGTCAAGCAGTTTACCCACTAGACAAAATTATGATGCGGTGTCACACTGTCACCGCACCACCGCCTCCAAATGGACCCTTAATCTTCTTATATGCTTGAGGTAAGTCTTGACTCTAATTGATCAAAATTTCATGTTAACTACTAAACAATATCATCACCACCCATGGTTNTCTGCTAGCTCGAAAATCAATTTAAATTTAAATCCTAAATTTGGATCGAATTAAGTTTTGCTCGGATCGAAATAAACAAGTCGTGCAATGAACCGTAACTTTAGATCAAATTTTTTGAAACTGATTTTGAGTCATACATGAATCGATTTGAACTGACTCGAGATCAGTTTGGGTATTTTTATTTACAAAAATTAAGTATAGAGAGTGAGAGTCCGCTCGTTTCAATTTCAGCCTCGATTAGGCTCGATTCTATTTTGAGTTGGTTCAGCTATAAATCGAATACAACGAGCCCGATTTCTACCACAAGCTGATTTCCAGCGGACCTCAGTTCAGCTTGAAATCTGTCACTGTGTCTAGTCAGGAGTGATGGGTAAACTCAATTTCAGCAGCAGCTTTTTGAAAAAATTGTCAAGCAGTTTACCCACTAGACAAAATTATGATGTGGTGTCACACTATCACCGCACCACCGCCTCCAAATGGATCCTTAAATCTTCTTATATGCTTGAGGTAAGTCTTAACTCTAATTGATCAAAATTTCATGTTAACTACTAAACAATATAGTCACCACCCATGGTCGCTATTTCACTGAATAATATGTTAAATTAGTTAGCAAATTATTGGATGGCATAACATGAAATTTCCTATTAATAAGTTATTAACATGACATACATGAAAGTTTCTTTCTATTTGATAGTGATAAATTGATAGTAATTTGGAAGCATAATAATAATATAATTCTTATTATTGAACTACCCCTCACTAGATGCATAAATTTAATTTTCTCCTAGTAATTAGCAACACATTCATTCAATATTGTTTTCGATATAACACATGTTGTGTGCTATAAAATTCATGATCATAGAGTGATAGATCAAACATCATATCAAACACAATATATTTTATGTGAAAAGCTTAAAAAGATAAAAAATTTCGAGGCTTAACACTAGTTTTATTTTTTCTGCGTTATAAAGATTAGACAATGTAGAACTTCTTGAGAATATCAACCAAGATGCAAACAACTACTTATGGTGGTTGGCGATGATCTCGTGATCACTGATTTTTCTCTCGCTACAAACGTGGGGATTTAGTTTTTAGCTTATTCTCAATCATCGTGTTAAGAGTATAGATTTCTCCTTATAAAGTTTTGTGAGGAACATTTTGATAAAGCTAACCTAAATTCTATAACACTTTATTAGATGGTTGTCATTTTTACTTTTAATCATAGATTATTCTTTTAGCTTGTATGTGTCCTATTGATCTCCTAATTCAATGATCTTAAACTCGTTGGATTCTACTCATTAAGACGTTCGATTTGACTATAAACATGCCAATTTTAAAGATAATTTGATCTTTCAATCAATATTTCAAAGATTTAAAACACACTTCGAGTGATTGATTTGAGCTCATTTGGGCTGAGATCAAATCACTTTTTTGTGTCATTATATGTATAGTTTTGTGACACATTAACACCAATATATTATAACCCTCCACTATTGAATATAATATTAAGAACTTAGAAATTGACAATCTATAAGAACAAAATATCTCCCTAAATGAGATATTATTGATAAAAAATAAGTAGCAAGTGGAAGTTATTTTTTAAGATTATTATATAAGTGTATAATTTGCCCACATTGCAATTGAAGTAAGAATTGAGTTTCTAAAGTATCAGAGAGAGAGAGAGCACATTAAGAGACAGTAAAAGAGAATATCATTTATTCATGAAATAGACCCCCTACTTATAGGCATAGGTTCCAACATTACAAAAGTACATATTAGTCCCTTCATTATTAACTTTTCAGGAGAATTTTTTAGTAATTACATAGCCATTCTCATATAATAAGATCGGGAGTTGGTTTTATCGATGAGAGTTGACGATCGTCTGGTAAGCCTTTACTCGGTCGATATCTAATCCGAAAAAGTGTCTCATGTCTATCGTTTTGAGGATTGGATCCCGCCTTGCGAAACATCTACTCACACGTTCCGCCGATTGTTTTGATAAGACGCCTCCCTTGCCAACAACCAACTCAAAACACTCGTCAACAAATATGTCTGATCATCAGTGTCATCCTCATTACTCGTTTATCTGTATTGAGATTTATGTTGAAATATTTTTATATGTACAACAAAAAAAATAATTATTATACTTTTAATCATTTTATACTTGAAAAAATAATCACTATATAAGATTAAACTTATCAATGAAGCCGAGATTAATATTAATTTGATCAAAGCAAACAATCAATTGTAATATTACTAATCTTGAATAAAATTGTAAAATGGATTCATTGCTAAGCATCAAAATTATAATATTCTAATCTTGAATAGAGCATGATTATAATATAGATGTTGTCCTAATAAAAACATGTATTTTATATTTTTGTATGACAAATATTTGGGTGGACCGGGTTTATATATAAATAAAAAAGAATTGGGTGGTATGTATGTAAATGCCCCTAAAATTAAAAAAAAAAAAAATTGATTAATTAAATTATCTGACACTCACATCTTAGCGTATGTTTGAGAGCCACAATTAATGTTTTAATTAGCTTTAAAGTTGATCAATTGGTGGCTGTTTTGTTTTATTATATTTTCCATGTCGTATTAGTGAAATTTAAATGGTGATCGCAATGAAAATCAATTAATTAATGTTTATTACTAGATAAGGTTCGGTGAGCGTACCGGATGCGCCACTGATCCAAATGTCACAAATATTTTCTTACCCTGTTTGCCCACCAACCAAATGAAAAATAGGTAATTTAGGGTCAAATGCTTCCCACCCTTCATGCCTTCATGCCTTCATGCAAGATTTGTGGAATATTATTGTTATTAGTTTGGGTTGGTGAGAGCATAAGAGCTAAAGAAATGTTGAACCACCGAGTCGTCATCTCATTCATTAGCAAAAGAGTTGGTAGAGTTTTCGCTCTAATTAGGATATTAAAGTTCAAAGCACACCCTAACCAATAATTACTAATTGTCCTAGATAAGGAAAAAAGCCACTTAATTTTTCAAGTTATAACATCGACTGGCGGATTTCGATCGGTAGCAATTAGCGGTGATCTATGATGGCTGGTGGTTGTGGTTGGCGGCGACAGTAGTAGTCGACAGCGGTTGGTGGCTGTCAACGACGATCGGCCCTAAAAAAATAATGATGGATCTATCTCTGAATACCACGAATATAATACAATACTTCCTCTTCTAAATTAAAATTAAAAAATTATTTATATCAATTTTATAGACAAACTGACAGAATTCATGAAATTACTACATTTTATTTACGAAC
Organism: Phalaenopsis hybrid cultivar; assembly: GCA_002079205.1. NCBI lineage: Eukaryota > Viridiplantae > Streptophyta > Magnoliopsida > Asparagales > Orchidaceae > Phalaenopsis > Phalaenopsis hybrid cultivar. Next base: position 19,307 of record JXCR01084920.1, on the reverse strand, counting down.
AATAATTACAAAAATAATTCCATTTTCATAACTCTGACCCTGCCGGAATTAGACGGGCTAGACGTAAAATCAACGTCCGCATAATTAAGTCTGGCCGGACCAACGGTATGAGAGCTATTGATGGGGAGATTTTGACGCAATATATTGTACAGCCAATCACAACTGGAAGCACAACTTAAATTATATTATTTTATTTTATATTCGTTATTACAGTATTACCCTTGGTCTATTTTTGAAATATCTCCTTGTAATTTTCCAAAATTCGGGTCCTAATTCNCCACCAACCAATGAAAAATAGGTAATTTAGGGTCAAATGCTTCCCACCCTTCATGCCTTCATGCAAGATTTGTGGAATATTATTGTTATTAGTTGGGTTGGTGAGAGCATAAGAACTTTCGATGTGGAAAGAAATGTTGAACCACCGAGTCGTCATCTCATTCATTAGCAGAAGAGTTGGTAGAGTTTTCGCTCTAATTTGGAAATCAAACTTCAAAGCACACCATAACCAATAATTACTAAGGAAAAAAGTCATTGAGTTTTTCAAGTTACAACATCGACTGACGGATTCCAATCGGTAGCAGTTAGCAGTGATCTATGATGGCTAGTGGTTGTGGTTGTGGCTGTCAACGGCGATCAGCCCTAAAAAAATAATGATGGTTCTACCTCTAAATACCAAGAATATAATACAATACTTCCTCTTCTAAATTAAAATTAAAAAATTATTTATATCAATTTTATAGACAAACTGACAGAATTCATGAAGTTACTACATTTTATTTACGAACAATAATTACATTTTCATAACTCTAACCCTGCCGGAAAAATAATTACAAAAATAATATCATTTTCATAACTCTGACCCTGCCGGAAATAATAAGGACTATACATCAAATCAACGTCCGCATAATTAAGTCCGGCCGGACCAACGGTATGAGAGCTATTGATGGGGAGATTTTGACGCAATATATTGTACAGCCAATCACAACTGGAAGCACAAATTAAATTATATTATTTTATTTTATATGCGTTATTACAGTATTACCCTTGGTCTATTTTTGAAATATGTCCGTGTAATTTTCCAAAATTCGGGTCCTAATTTGTGGAAAATAGTAAAAAATGGGAATACGCGGTTACGGCTAGAAGTTGACAAAGCAGCTGGAGTCTTATCTTTAAAATCCACGCGTCGGGTTTACAAATTGACACGTCATTTAAATGTTATTATTTAATTGATAGAGCATGGGCGGCAAGCGTCTGAGCTGTCGAGCAGCAATTGGTGGATATGGAGGCGGTTAGGCGTAGGCGTGGCAATTTTCTATTGGTGTAATGTGGCGGCGAATGGAGGCCGTTGGAGCGATGTGTTTGGTAAAGCTGCACGTGGGTTAGTGTGTTTCTCAGAGCCTTTAATTATTTTCATTTATTTTTATTGTTCAAAATGATGACGAACAAATCTGTATAATTAAATTTGCTTAATTTTTTTTATAAAAAGATGAGAATTAAATTTAGGAAAATTTACATGCACCCACTCAAATCCTATATATTTACATATCTAACAACTAAACTTAATTGTTTTTTTATATCTGTAATTTTTCTTATGCATAAAAGATATATTTGATTTTTATAAATTAAAAATAATTATATATTTATATGATAATTGATGTTTTATCAAGAAATTTAATCATTTGATAAGAATCATGAGATATTTTATAAGCAATAAATAATTTGATTTAATTTAAATATGTGGTTGTGACGCGGTTTTGGTTGTGTTGAGACTGTGGGTGTGGGTGTGGGTGTTGTGGTCGTGGTTGTGGTGGTGATTGTGTTGGGGTTGTGACTGTGGTTGTGTTTGTGTGCTTTGTGTATTATGATTGTGGATGTGCTCAGGTTGTGGCTGTGTTGGGTTGTGGTTGGGTGTCTATGTGTTGTGGTCGTGGATGTGAATGTGATGAAGAGGAGAAGGGGCTTGTTGGGTGTTGTGTTGTGATTGTGGCTGTGATGGGAGTTGTGTGTTGGGTGTGTGTTGTATTGGGGATGTGTTGAGGCTGTGTTAGGATTGTTTTTTGAGGTTGTGGGTGGGTCTGTCGGGTGTGTGCNGGGTGTGGGTGTTGTGGTCGTGGTTGTGGTGGTGATTGTGTTGGGGTTGTGACTGTGGTTGTGTTGTGTGCTTTGTGTATTATGATTGTGGATGTGTTGGGTTGTGGTTGGGTGTCTATGTGTTGTGGTCGTGGATGTGAATGTGATGAAGAGGAGAAGGGGCTTGTTGGGTGTTGTGTTGTGATTGTGGTTGTGATGGGGGTTGTGTGTTGGGTGTGTGTTGTATTGGGGTTGTGTTGAGGCTGTGTTGGGATTATTTTTTGAGGTTGTGGGTGGGTCTGTCGGGTGTGTGTTGTGTTTGTGATTGTGTTGGGGCTGTTTTGAGGCTTTAGGTGTGTGTTGTGTTGGGGTTGTGTTGATTGTTTTACTGTGATGAGGGTTGTGGTTGGCTTTGGGTGCTCTATGTGTTATGGTTATGTTGGGTTGTGGTTGGGTGCTCTGTGTGAGTTCATTCAGTATTGCAAAACAATAAATGTTGAATTTATAGTTCTCATGAATATATACTTTCAATCATTAAGTTACAAGTTCCCTAACAACATTGAAATTCGAATTTCAATTTTTTTGCATATAATATTTAGTATAATTACACATCAATTCTCTACCAAAAAAAAAAGTCAAATAAAGGCATCAGCACTCACTGGATTTAAATATATAGCATCCCAAAAATTGCTATTTACAAAATCTAACTTACGAGTGATAATTTTGAACCATCGAATCAATGTATTTATTCATGCCATGATAAAACCATTGAGAATCTGATAACATTGAGAAAAAATGTTTCTTATGAATTTTGATGTTTGAGCGAGTATTTGAACAATATATGAAAGAACATGATAAATTTACTTCGTGTTTTTTTTTTAATGTAAATGGGTTATTTTATTAATTCTCTTTTCTTCATTTTTCAATGTTCAACTACCAAGGGCATAAGTGCAAACTTTTTAAATTAAATTTATAGCACTCGAAATATACTATTTATAACATTCGCGACAAAAAAACAATTTTTTGAATTACCAAACACGTTTATTTATGTGTGTCATGATCTAACTACAAGAAATTTGATTCAAAAAATAAAAAAATTATGGGTTTAGGCTTTAATTTGAATTTTAATAATCATGTGATAAATTAAAAAAGCAGATGCAAGAGGCGCTAGTTTTATAAATAGCAATATTTCAAGTGTTATGTATGTATTTATTTTTTAATTGATATTAGGGTGTACAACGATGACCATTTCATGAAAACTTTAAAATTAGGATGAGCCAAGTAATATTGGTCGAATAATAAATAAATAAAAGATAATTGGAAAGGGCTTCAAATAAATATCTAACATTATTTTTTTATTCTTGTTATAATAAGTCTATTACATTTCCTTAAATATATATATATATATATATAAATTAATTTAATTTTTTGTTTTTGTAACTTTATATAAGTGGCATTTTTTGTCACCCTTTAAGCTACATGACTAGATATAGACTATATCATGAATTATAAATTAATGGTCTCCTTTCTTATTTTTATTTTTTTTATTTATTTGCTGAATTTGTCCTTTCAAAAGAGTAGCATTGTCATTTTTTTTTAGTATTTGGACACATATTTTTGATTTAATTTGTTCTTATGATGATTTATAAAAATACCAAATAAATTTTATATATTTATATATAATATCAAAGCTTTAATTTTCATATTTATAACACTTTGGGAATGAAAAAAAATACATTTTGCATTTAAAAAGTTACTAGTTGGTTTCTATGTATGTAANTCCTTTCAAAAGAGTAGCATTGTCATTTTTTTTTAGTATTTGGACACATATTTTTGATTTAATTTGTTCTTAAGATGATTTATAAAAATACCAAATAATTTTTATATATTTATATATAATATCAAAAATTTAATTTTCATATTTATAACACTTTGGGAATGAAAAAAATTACATTTTGCATTTAAAAAGTTACTAGTTGGTTTCTATGTATGTAAATATGAAAATTTTAAAAATTAGATATTAAATATGTAAATACATAAAAATGTTGTGGTTTCTATGCAAATGCTTCTTTGTTTTTTGGGCATATTTTATAGCTTATCTTATTTTGTCATATTTGACTTTAAGTTTGACTTTAAGAGTTTTAGGGTAAGCATTAGAATGTAGAGGAATAGTTAAACAATAGAGGAGTGCTATGCCAAGCAAAAATATTTTATTTATTTATTTAATATTTTTTTATTTCTTGTTATATCATCTTTAATGCTTTAGCCATTTTCCATTAAATTTTATATTCATTATTTATCTTTTGAAATTGAGCAAGGAAGACAAAAAAAAAAGAAGATAAAGTTATAGATGACAAGATAATCATCAAGTATATTTTGAGCTACTCAAACTTCGAAGTGTCTGTTTGGGATCAATTTTGTATTTTCTCTTTAATTTTTTTTATATTTTATTTGTTTATATAAGGATATATTTTGCTTTGGTAGTGGCCCGCAAAGATGAATGGTTGCCAGTGACAGAGGGTGGACCAATGATCAACAATTGGCCACAGGCAACATGCAACAAATGGCAGCAACATTTGTTATTTAAAAAAAAATACTCAAAATAGCTTAATGTTCTTCTAAATATTTTTTTAAAAAATANATCATCAAGTATATTTTGAGCTACTCAAACTTCGAAGTGTCTGTTTGGGATCAATTTTGTATTTTCTCTTTATTTTATTTTATTTTATTTGTTTATGTAAGGATATATTTTGCTTTGACAGTGGCCCGCAAAGATGAATGGTTGCCAGTGGCAGAGAGTGATGACCAATGATCAACAATTGGCCACAGGCAACATGCAACAAATGGCAGCAACATTTGTTATTTTAAGAAAATACTCAAAATAGCTGAATGTTCTTCTAAATATTTTTTAAAACAAATTAATTTATTATTTGAATGAGTTATTAATTTTCTTTATATAAACTATATATTTATTTTTGTTGATTTGCATAGAATATACACAATTATCTTAAGATGTTTTTCTCATAGGCTATATTTGGAGGAGGAGGTCAATAGGTCTCTATGAAGGGAAAATACACTCAAAAGGACTATAGCTAATTGGATTGTCTCATTTCACACACACACACACACACACACACACACACACACAAGATGACTATAGCTAATTGGATTGTCTCATTTCACACACACACACACACACACACACTCAAGATNTATATAACAATTGCGTCGTGTGAATTCGAATTATGCGAGACAAGCTACTCTCTTTTCACACACACACACACACACACACACACACACACACACACACACACACACACACAACTAATTTAAAGAACTCAATTCACACATTATCTAATGAGATATAGATATTTTTTTTGACCTTATTTGACTTATTCTTTTTAAAATCATATTTTTTTGTTCTTTCTTTTCTTCCCTCTCACATTTTTCTAATAAAAAAATCCCTTAAAAGATATTTACAAAATATTTTTTAAATGCTTGTAAATGAACAATTCCATAAAAGATATTTACATAAATGTTATTTGTATTTCTTTTTAAAAGATAAAAGATTAAGAATTAGGTGTCTACTTGTTAAACAAAGGCTTAAATTTTAAATATAGAGAAATTTATAGTATCACTAAATTTCAATCAATTTATATATACAACCTATTTATTTTTATATTTATTTACATGAAATATTAATTTATAAATGCTAAAAAAATATCATAAATATTTATTTGTTTAATCATAATAATGTTGATGCCACATCAACATAATTCAAAGTTATAAATTATGAATTATGCCATCTTATTATTAGATAAAACATATCAAATATATATAAAAGAATTTAATCAATAAATACTCTCATTACAACATGAATATAAGTTCATAAGCTCTTAAGAACTTCATTATTTTGAGCAATTTTGATTTATTATTTTTTAACCTTAAATATGGTTGAAGAATGTCTACAATTTCATCATTTTTGACTAATAATGTTAATAAAAGATTTTATATAATTTAGTCAGTTTTTAAATATTTCTACGAACCCGGATGACTCTTAGTGTATATAAAACACATATGCATATTGATTATAACATCTACATCATTTATTACGGTTCTAGTTTATTTTATTTTATTTTATTTTATTTTTTGTTTTTTTCTTTATTCTTATGTTTATGNTGTGCCAAGCATCACGGATGAAAAATGTCTCAATACCCAATTGCATAATTCTAAATTTTTTATTATATCTCATTAAGCATAAAGAAATAGTAATGAAACAAATGTTTGAGATACCCCACTTTACGGTGGTGTTTACACTTGGTGAAATTCTAAGGATTAGAATATTGCTATTATAACAAAGGACTAGTTGTAACAACAATCTTGCAATTCCCTTCTAAAATTTTCTCCATTCTGGTATCTCTGTGAATAGTTTAGGCCAAGTAAAAACTACTAGCAATAAGATTTCTATTGACAAAACACATTTTTCATTGTGATCTCTTCAATAAAAACTTGTGGATTCTTTATCAAATCTCACTAAAAGTTAATATCATTTATTATATTCATTCAATCTTCTGCAGTTATTTTAGATTAAAAAAATTTCATAGAATTTTCCTGTTATGATCAATACTTAACCCTTGTCATCCATTCTTATAGTGTCCTCATGACCATTTCTTCGTTAAGTTTAATTTACTTAAAAAAAACACAAAAAAGATCAAATGGCATAACTATCCCTCTCTCCACCTCTTCCTCTAGCGCATTCTCTCTCTCTGCCTCTAAAAACATGCATACATACATACAAAAATATATACATATACATATTACAATTTAATGATTCTTTTGCTCGTTATGTTACGAACCTGGCAAAGAATATCGAAGTTGCTCTGCCCTGCGCCTTCAGACAACAACTTAACCCGAAACTTTTGCACTCCACTCTTCACGTCAGGCTGCATATCTGCTTTCGGCTCTGCCCTCACCACCTTTCCCAAACCTCCCACCTGCTCCCTCCCAGATGAAGCGAACCCCAAGGACCTCCCATAATCATCAAAACCAGACCAAGAAGAAGAAGACGAAGACCAAATTGGCCCCTTTCTCTGTGAATCATAGGGCTCAACGCGACCCCCGTCATAGGCATAGACGCCCTCTCCAAACTCATTGTAGCCAAAATCATTCTCCAGTTTCTTACCATAGAAGCCATCAACACCATGGACCCCAGCTCCTTGATAGGGATTCTCGATCAAAGGATAAGAAGATACAAAGGAGGGATTTTGATTGGAATTGGGGATCAAATGCGCCGCGTAATTGAACGAGGGATGCCGAGGATCGTAAGGAAGATGCGGGAGAAGATGAGGATAAGGCGCTGGCTGAGGATTCGGTGCGGTTTCTAGTAGTTGGGGATAGGGGGCAGAGATGTCCGGTGGAGGAAAATGGGGGTGAGGAGGGGCGGATGCGGAGCTCGGTTGGGATTGATGTGAGTGGGGAGATCCATTAGGGCTAGGGTAGGAGTGAGGATACATGAAGGAATATGGCGAGTTGACGGTGAAATCGTTCCCCCGTTGCATGTCTGAGAGAGAACTTCGGTTGCCGTCTATGAGTAAAGTTCTATTGAAGGAGAGTTCGAGGAAGAGACGTCGGACTCCCGCGGAATCGCAAAAGTAATTCGGTAATGCATGTAGCGGCTAGACTAAAAAATACATGGTCCGGACAGTCTCTCGGACTTTAATAAAATTTTATGGGCCCACTTAAAAATGACAAAAAGACATCAAAAACACTTCATTATTATTTGTGTAGTCTTCCGGGCAGTATTTTTAGTATTATTCAAGCGTATTATTATGGTGTTATTTGAGTTATTTTGTGAGAGTTATTGCGGTATTATTTGTGTGGTCGTCCGAGCGATGTTATTGGCGCTGATCACCTGTGTTAATGTGGTGTTATTGTGATGTTATTTGAGTTGTTTTGTGAGGTTATTGAAATGAAATCGTAGTACCGGTCGTAGTGTGGTGTTTTGTGGTGTTATTTGAGTTGTTTTGCAATAAAACCATAATAAGCGCTCATTCGTCATTTTTTAGATCGGTCCAGTCAGATACACATGATAAAATTTTATTTGAGTTCGGACGCAGAGTTGCGTCTGGACTTCTTATGTAATATTTTTTCTAATAAATGACTCCTGAAATGGTAAAAATATTGCATTCCGGACATCTGCACGTTTGGACGATCATTTACTAAACATCATGTCACTCGCAGATGAGATGTATGGTGATGTGGTGGCTGGCAGTTGGGCGTCCTGATGTGTTGTCCAAACGCAATATTCTCTCCGTAAAATGTGTTATAAAAGTTAAGCTAAGGTTATTTTTGGGGCAGCTGTGGTAGGAAGTTATAACAGAAAGTTGCTACTGAAAAACTAGTTGTCTATTAGTTTTATACATTTTTGAAACAGCTGTGTTGTAACTATTTCAAAATAAATAACATTTATGCTCAAAAATTATAGTGTTGTTTATAAAAGAACTATTTATGCCAGTATATTATATATTTGAAAGCAAATATCCAGTTTAAATGTTACAAAATAAAAGCAGACGCATCAAAATAGTGAGTAATGCAATAATCAAAATTCAAAAAATGATTATTAAAATAACAATTAATAATATGATAATACTGTTATTAAAATGTAATTGGTTTACGTCACGAGATAAACCATCCTCAATGAAACTCGCCACACCCGATCATTATTGACGGTCAATTTATCCAGCTCATCTGCCCACCTAAAAAAGTCACAGCATTCTATTATTCTCCTTGGACACTTGAAAAACTGTCTCTCGTAACTATATGGGTGTCACAAAGTAAGCAAAAAACATTGTATACAATATTTTGGACGTAGCTAAAGTTCTCAAGCTAATTTTTTCCGAAGGTTTAAAACAACAAAGCACAAATCATAAGATTCAATATTAACGAAAAAACTATTATAAGTATCAATGCAAGTTTTATTAAACTGTGAGATCTCAGAAAACATAGTGTAAACCGACGAATCTGTTACTACAAGAACTCGGCAAACCTTATAAAAAATGTGTTCTTGATTGTCTTTAAACCATGTAATATCAAGTTCAGATGTGTCATATATGCATATAAAAAAAATATCATCCAAAAGAGTCTTTAAAGTCATAACACGAAAAAAGGAGAGGAACTTTGTTGTCTTAGTTGGGATTTCACATGTGACAAGAACCAATAGAGACATATAAGCTATCTAGAAGAACCCTTAAGGTCGAATATCTCATCATAGACCTCCAAAAACCAAAATAAAACATGTAATAAAAAATTTTATTGCATATTATATCCACGGTTGCCTTATCGACCATCTAAGTGAGAAAGAATATATATAAAAAAGAAAGAAATTAAATTGAGATTCTAAACATAGATGATTGAGTAAAATATCGATACAATAAACAATATAAGTTCTTGCCACACAATACAAATAAAGTTGCAACAAAGAAAAAAATACAATCGGTCCATTCATCAGTCAACGTTGACATCTGTAACTTGCTCTCACAACCACCCCACAACCACCACCACCACCACCATACAACCACCAACACACCACCACCACACCACCACCACCACACCACCACCACCAACACACAACCATCAACACAACACCACCGACACACAACCACCATTACCACACCACCGACACACAACCACCATTACCACACCACCGCTAACGTCACTATCACAAGCATCACATCATCACAACGACCACCATCATACACAACCATCATCGTAAAGAACAAAGGGCCACATGAACCTAACCGCAAAATAACTTCCAAATTACACATAAAAAGGATATGCAATCTCATCTTTTCCTCTCCATATATTCAATTTATTCCATAGAGTGAAGTTGTAACCGCAAAACAACATGTCAGCAATTGCATTGAACCAAAAATTACAAGGAGCAATAACACAAAACCGCAAAAACTCGTATTCTTCCAAGTCTCTCAAAAAAAATGTAAATGAAATATGGTATTTTTCCCATCAACTTCTCTCTCATTTTCTTCATAGAGTCATAAAACCAAGCCAAAAAAAACAATCACTGAGCTAAGCCATAAAGCACAAAAAACAAGCCACAAACAACAATCACAGAGCTAAGTCGTTCCATAAAAAAACCAGGATTGTAATTGAAAGAGTCGTAAAAACCATTTCACTGCAGAGAAAGACGAAAAACACAAGGATAAATCGTCAATATCAACCAAAAACCTCATAGGAGGAAGCAACATAAGGAGAGAAAGAGGGGTAGGAAGATACCAGAGAATAACAGAGAAGAGGGCCTCGGAACCGCCAGGGTAGAAGAGAGTTTGAAAAGGAGAAAGGGGAGTAGTGCTCTGGGAAAATGTAACACTAGGTCAGACGTGAATGCGTGAACCAAGTGTCGAGCCCGCGACTGCATTTTTATTAAATTTTTCAATATGTCGCCACACCGCACGAAACAAACATGTGATTTAGCGGTTTCCCACCGCATCACAACAATTATGCTATGCCAAATGCAATTTATGCTCAAGTCACCCCCGACTCGACTTATTAGTTTGTAAGGCAGCTAGTTTTTAAGTTTATCAATAAAAAAAAATATTTAAAATATATTAGTATTTAAAAATTTTCTTTAAATTATTAAAAATGTTTTAAAAGTTATATTTTCCCTTTAATATAAAGTGATATCTTATTATTTATCTCTTAAATGTTTATTCTATTGATCATTTAATTATAAAATTAGAATTAATTAATTATTTTTTTTTCTCTTTCATGTGGACCGGCTCAAACTTTTAGAATTAAGCTAAATCTCGAGCTCAAACTTGATTAATTTAATCAAGCTTAAGCTCACACAAGGGTGGCTCGAGCTCGATTTGACTCATTTACACCCCTAAAACTTTATGTCCTTTTGAAACATAAGTGATCTATCCATTTTATTTAAAGTTTTGGGTGGATTTTGGGTGGTTGAAATAAAAAAAAAATTGAAGTTTGAGCTGTCAAAATGTTATATTTAAAAATTTGGGTCATTGGTAATGTCAAAAGCCCTTACATTTATAATACCTAAAATTTTATATTTAAATTCAAAACACTTAACTTTTTAATATCACAAAAAATAATGATAATATTAATTTTTAAAAATAAATTAAATAATTAAATTTATCACACAAATATATTATAAACATAAGTATCAAAATTTTTAAGTCTTAGATAGGTAAATAAATATCAAAATTTAAGGGCTAGACTTAAGTTGAGTCGGGTCTAGGTTGGGTCAAACATGGTTATGTTTTAGGTTTTGGGTTAAGTTGGGTGAGACTTGAGCTGGGTTGGGTTTAGTTGAATCAGGTTTAGGTCGGGTCATAACTGAGTTAGGTTTTAGGGTTTGGATTAAACTATTTTAGGGATTTGGGTTTGGTCGGGTTCGGATCAACTGGATTCATACCCAAGCCTAATTCAAGGCTACTGAATTGACCTAAACTAGTTTTTTTTTTTTTTTTTTAACTCGAATGCTTGAATTAAAATACTTAACAAAAAAAAAAAAGGAGAAAGACTTACCGGCGATCGGAGACTAAAGAAGACACTTTGAGAAGACTTCACACCTCTAGAGCAAGTGTGCAATGCACCGAGCACCTATAGAACGAGTAGACAGAGCACCTCAACATGGATGAGCAAACGCTTTTTATAGGCGACTATGGTTGTTTTGGGCTGCCGATTGGATGAGAGATCGGTTCAGATTACTCCAGTGGTTTCCACAACCTTCAATGGTTGCTAGATATTTTCAGCTGTCCAATCCAGTGGACGGTCGTGATGACGGTCCATGGACAAAGGTTGTGGATCAGTGACACAAAATCGGGGGGCGTGGCCACACCTAGGCTTGGGCACACCTCATGCAAGCGTGACCACGCCATGCCAAAAAGGAGAACAATGTTGTTATTAAGGTTTAGAGGCACTAAGACCCTTTAAGAAGCTTCATATGGCTCTGGAAGTTGCATGTGACCCAAAAATGAGGTTAACTCCAAGAAGAAAGATGCTATCTACTAATACGATCGAAATATACATTGACACGACAGACGACCGACACAACTAACTAACCTCAAGCTTTTAGGTGATTGATCACGCGTCATTTTATTTTTATTACCATATAATTTAAATCTAATTATTCAGACAATTATGGAAAGTATTCTTTTGTATATGTATTTGGATTCCCAGACTTCTATAAATAGGAGACCATGACTTCAATAAAGTGACCTTTTGGATCCTCTCGAGAACAATCTAACATTTAAATATTCACTTACATTCCTTAGCTTTCTCTCTTTTTCTCCCTCTCCCTCATTGTTCTTCTCTAGGCTCTAACTCTTGGGGGGTGTTCCACAAGTTGACAATTTAGGAATCAACAATCCCTATCTTAAAATAATAGTCTAGGTGGGACCACGCTTTTTGGGTTAGACTCAAATTTTAATTTTTTACTATTATAAGATTTTTTTTTTTTAATTTAATCTCTCTCAATAAATTTATTTTCCAACCTCAAATGAGAGGTTGGTTTTGCTATTGCTAATATTTGATCTCTCACATGAGACCTTGAAAATTTTCACTTAATTGATTTTAATTTCCCAATAAAATATTTTAATATTTTTATTTTCGATAGTGCTAATGTAATATTAGCAATAACAAAACCAGATTTACGTGGTTTGACATATTGTCTGTGTCCACGAAGTTACGGAAGATTTCACCAACTCTAGGAATTTACACTGGTCGATCGTCTCGACTTACAAGAGGAATCTCACATTTCGTTGTTTTATCTTCTTCTCTCTCTGTTATTCTCCCTCTACACCGAGATACACCGAAGAAACTCTACACCAAAATACACCGAAGAAAATAAACTTACAAGAGAAATAAACTCAATTTCTCTTCAGCTACAAGCCTCCAAAACGAAGCCAAGGTAGGACAATATTCATCTTCTTTTTTCTTCTTCCTTTTTGTCGTAAGGAACTACTTCTTACACTTCTCTTCTATCCCAAGGAAGCCCTTCCATTGTCCCGTGGATGTCCAAAAAAGAACAAAAAAATCATGACTTAACTTAATCTGAAGGAGAGCCGCTCCTTTTTAACATGAAATCGGGTCGGTGAGCGGTTGAGCGGGGCGAAGCGAAGCTTCGCTTTACAGAAACAGGAACATCGGAGGCGGGTGCAGTTGGCGCGACGTTTCGCGACAAAGGAGCGGTGTCGCGACCTTTCGCGGAAGCCAGCAGCGAGTCGGGAAGCAGGGCGTGATCAGGCTCCACACTAACATATTTAAATACTGATTTTGTCCATTTTTGTTTTAAATTTATATACCGAGTAAAATGATAACGAAAATATTATTTAAAATAAATCAAAATCGTTATTTTCCCCCCTTTTTTTTATTTTAATGTCAAGTTAATTGCAAAATCATATTTAAAATAATATTTAATATAATCAAAATCGGTATTTAACATTTTTGTCGTTATTATTATTTTTTTCCTCCATATTTCGGTGTTCAAATTGAGTATAAAATGTAATTATTATTAATTTTAGAAATATTAATTTTAAAATAAAATTGCAAGGCAAGAAAAAAAAAGAAAAAAAAAAGAAAATTAATAAGAGTTAAAATAAATTATTTTTGCAATGGATATTGGCATGAAACCAAATTAATTCTCTAATATTTGCATAATTTTCTCTATCTTGGTTCAATTACTAACAATTAAGCTCCCTATAAAACTAAGTTTGAGTTATTTATCCATCCATATCACAATATTGAATATTTTCTTTCTTAAATATTTGTGTTTAAAGTATTATCTCTCTTGAGAAATTTAGGGCAAAGAAACGCAAATCTAGATCAAGAACATAAATATTTAACGAGGTTCGACAAAGATGCCTATGTCCTCAGGAACAGAACAGCGACTTTCTTTCAATTGAGAAAAAGAGTACAAGATACCCATTAGGGTTACNACGCACACATTTTTTTTTAATTTAAAAAGAAATGACCATTGGCTATTATAAGAGTCTGCAATCAGTTCTAATGTGTCTAACAATTCTAGTGCTACCTCCTTAATGTCAAATACGTCAAAGGGGATTCGAACCCTTCACCCAAGGATCTTACATCGAGAATGTCATTCAACAGGCCGAGCTACGCTGCACTACACACACACACACAAATATATATACACCAAATCCGTCTGTGTGTCTGTGTGGGTGTGGGTGGGTGTGGGTGTGGGTNTTCACCCAAGGGTCTTACATCGAGAATGTCATTCAACAGGCCGAGCTACGCTGCACTACACACACACACACACAAATATATATATATACCAAATCCGTCTGTGTGTGTGTGTGGGTGTGGGTGGGTGTGTGTGTGTGCGCGCGCGCGCATACCATGACCTGTTAGTAGAGTAATGTCTCTGAAGGTTGTAAATCCCCTCAGGTCACAACTTCAAATCCCTCCGTGTGTAGAGTGTGGTACTCTAATATTTAGCACACCTAGTGTTAAGTATGGCTCATATACCAAATAAGGGACAGATACTGAAGCGGAACAAAATGAGCCAGTCAAGCGGAGCTTGCGAGCGAAGAGGAGCTCGCGAGCAGAGCAGAAAAGACGTCTCTCTGATCCCGAGAACATAGACATCTTTGTCGAATTTCATTAAATCTCTGTGTTTTCTTCTTGATTTGTGTCGATTATTGTGATTTGATCATCCTTTTTAATATATATATATATATATATATACATACAGAAATATACATATATATAGNGCACACCTAGTGTTAAGTATGGCTCATATACCAAATAAGGGACAGATACTGAAGCGGAACAAAATGAGCCAGCCAAACGGAGCTTGCGAGCGAAGAGGAGCTTGCGAGCAGAATAGAGCAGAAAAGACGTCTCTATGATCCCGAGAACATAGACATCTTTGTTGAATTTCGTTAAATCTCTGTGTTTTCTTCTTGATTTGTGTCGATTATTGTGATTTGGCCATCCTTTTTAATATATATATATATATATATATA
>JXCR01084907.1:186545-204311 GCA_002079205.1 Phalaenopsis hybrid cultivar | reverse complement strand
ATTTCTTTTAAACCACCAAAATGAATTTTTCAAACATGAAATCTTCAAAACCTAATTTGAAATTGCTAATTAAAAGTCAAACAGCAATTAAATAATAAAAATCATGTGCTTAAAAGTGAAAATGGACATATTTGTAACTTTCTAAAAATTACAAACATATCATCTTCATTATAAAACTTAGCAAATGGAATGTTTTAACTTAAAAATTTCAATCATTTGATTTGAATAACTCATCAACAAATATGTGGTATTAACAGATATTATTTAAAATTTCTCAATCAATCGAATGTTTTAATATAATTCAACAAATGTGTCTTCTTACGTTCATAATTTTTTTTATAAATGAGAGAGGATTATGTCTTACAAATTATAAATATTTTGAAAATAGCAATTATTCTCTAATTAGATCGTCTAAAATCAATCTTTTTAATATATAGATAGATATATAATTAGATTTCCTTTAATTAAATTAATGAATAATAATCTTTCTAATATAGCTATTTTCTAATATGAAATTATTATATTTAATTTTTTCATAACAGCATGTAGGTTTTCTTATAAATAAAGTTACTAAGGGTCCGTTTGGGACAGCTTATTTGGTGCGTTGGCGTTTTGAAAACCCACCTGGACTGTTTGGGTAAAGCTGTATTTCGGCAACTCATGCGTTTTGAAAACGCTCAAAGCAGTGTTTTCACGGAAAAAAATTTGCATGCGATAGACATACGCAGCGCTGCGTGCGATATTGAGGTTATACCGAGGGTACAAGGGGGTTTCATCCGCGGTGTAACCCCTTGTAACCTCCTTGTAACTTCCTGTAACCTATTTGTACCCTAAAATAAGTTTCGCGCTTCTGTTATCATATATTAAGAGTTACACGTAAGTTACAGGGAGGTTACAGGGAGATTACAATGGCTTATACAGTGGATGTAACCCTCTTGTACCCTCGGTATACCCCGATATCGCACGTAGCGCTCCGTACGTCTATCGCAAGCAAATTTTGTTCCTGTTTTCACACCGCATCTATCTAGGTGCGGTGGCAGCATTTTGACAACGTTCTGACTCTTCCAAATAAATAAAAATTTATAAAAACCACCGCACATAACTTATTAATAAATTATTTTTAATCAGTATATTAGCAGATTATTCAATAAATTGTAGTAGCCCCAAACAAACTGTATCTCTATTATTTTTATTTTTTTCCGTAATGGATCAGCACATAATTTAGAAATTCATGAAAATGATCTGCAAATACTATATATATATATATATATATAAGTGCGGCATCTGGATTTGTAGCTATTAATATGAGCACAGAGACGATATAAATATGTTTCCCTGAGATTTAGAGAACCCATCGAACGATTCGCTAAGTCATGTAAAGTACGATTATTATTATTTAATTTATGAATATGGCGGTCAATGAGCAGCACATTATTTGAAAAAATATATATATACCTGGATATTTTATGCATATGCTATAATAATATACTGATTAAAAAAAAATTAACTTGTCGCCCTCAATCGTGCATTAGGATTTGTGCTCCAGATCATTGGCATAAATTTATATTTATGATCAAATAAAATATATCATGAAATAAAATTTAAAAAAAAACTAAATATTCATCATGCAAAGATTTATTTAATTTTATAGAAATTCTCAGTAGAATTTTTTTCCATAATTAATATAATATCTTAGACTCAAAAAAAAAAAAACAGATAAGAAAATTTCATGACTCAAACTGATAAATTTAAAGTATGATCTAATTATATTTTAAAAAATTTATAAAATTTTAGGGTTTATCGTGATCCAAGTGTGAGCAGAGTTTAGCTCGAAATAGGCTCCAAAAAAATTTGATCCAAAATTTATGAGCCGAGCTCTTTATTTCGATTTGAACTCAATTTGAGTCAAAATTTAAAATGATTTTTGATAGATTTAAATTTGTTGAATTCATAACCCTTGATACGCCAGAAGCAAATTTCCATCAGCTAGCACGAATCTCAGTGCAATTTTTTGAACAAGAAACATTCAAACTTCGATTAAGAGTCATCCGGAGCTTTGATTTTAGCAAACTTACGATCAAATTGATCGGCTCGATGGGACGGACCTAATGATATGAAAGTTAGTCTAATCCGAGTCAAATCAAGCCCAAATCAAGTGCTTAAGTCATTCTTGGAAAATTTCCGGACACATTTGAAAGATCAAACGAGTATTGAATTCAGAGAGTTATAGTTGAATCGAGCGTCTCGAAAAGAAGAATCCAACGAGACCAAGATTGCTCAATTCTGACATCATTAAGGCACTCAAATGTCCATCAAACGACACCCGATCGAAGGAAGCCCTCTGAACCGTCCGATCAAAATGGTTCATATTCTTGCATTAATTGCACTCAAAACACTATAAATAGAGTCTCACCTCTCACATGAGTGGAGGGAGGCTTAAGAGATAAATTGAGGCTTTGAGAAGAAGCTCAAGTACAAGATCATCCTCGCCATCGTCGATCGTCGTTGACTACCACTGACCATTGACAACCACCGCCGACCTCTGTCGACCATCGTCGGACACCATTAATCGCCGCCAGTCACCGCTGACCTCCGTTGACCACCACCGTCCGTCGTCAGCCACCGATGACCTATGTGGACCATCGCCGACCGTCATCGATTGTTGTCAACTGTCGTCGATCACTGCCGACCTCTGTCAATCACCGCTTACTAAACGTCATCAGTCGACATTATAACGTGAAAAGCTAGTTATCATTTCCCTCCTGTGGGACAATAGACATCTGTGATCATCAACTTATATTGAATTTTTACAATTGTGCCAGACCCCGTGGTATTTCCCTTTTACAGGTTTTTCACGTAAAAACTTCTGGTCTTATCACAGCTTGATTCATTTTCATCTAAGTGTGTGTCGAATTCTTGTGCAACGCTAAGACGATAATTCATTACTCTACCGCCGCGAATTTTCTAGCACGCATCAACCCTAATATTATTAGGATTGTTTACAATCTGATTTCGAGTTAAATTGAGATGAGCTCACTCTTTTATTCCAACTATTTTTTTTTTTCATTCCAAAATTTAAATTAATTTTCGAATGATTAATAATGTTGGAGCTAAATTCAGAGTTCTATAAGCGTCATTGTCTCAATGGATTTGTATAATGCGGTCCAACTCATTAATTAGCGACACTAATTAAGAAGGACATTGATGGGCGCACAGTGCGGACTGAGATCGCTGCAGCATTAAATGGTCAGAAAATATTGATGGAGAGAGTGTCGGCTGCATGCTTCCAAGCTGGGCCTCGCAGGCGTTGATGGGTGGGTAGGAAAGTTCGAAAAAGTATTGTGCACGGAATCCAGACGCCACCCACCCCCATTTCTTATGAAATGGTCTTATACGGTACAGTCATGACTTTTAGTGCTGATTTTATATGATATTTATACTTATGAAAATTTTAATATGAGATAGATAAATATGAAAATTTTGAATGATATATATATAAAGCACCAAATGAAAAGTATGAGTTGTGGTTTTAACATGAATTTTGATGATTTGTGAGAATTTGAAAAATGAATGAACGACGATGATTGATTTGTAAATGGCAAGATTCGGGTGATCTATATGTAATTGCTTAAAATATTAAGCGTCTAATGGAAACAGTTCTAAGGTTGGATTTCAATATGAACAGTCTATTTTGTGGGTGTCCCCTCGAATTATATTTTAGAAAGATTTACGATTATGGCAATCAATTTTTATGTATCTAAGTCTCTAACTTGGCGGCATCTAACGCTAACCTTAGACTAATAAACTTTACTTATTGTGATTATGAAAATCATAATTATAAGTTTAAGGTTTTGGAATGAATATTAACATGAACACTAGTTAGCCTCTTCCCATGAACCGATTACTTTACCTTCTTGACCTGTAATTTGGAAGCTTATATTTGTTCGAAATATTCTGATTAAAATAATCATACACTCCAAATCCAATTGTATACATTATTATAATTTCAAATCTTGACCATAATCTTGAATGCATCACAAAGTCCATAAATTTATAATTAAAATAAATATTTTCCTTGTAAATATTTGATTGGACGGTAGCCCCATTCTAGGAAAAACTATTCCATACGGACGGCGTATGTAGAGATGCATGCGCCGTCCGATCTTTCACCGTTGATCATCAGACCAAAGTTATATTTTCGGTGGACCAATTTTAAAAAATAATAATAATAAAAGTTCTGATCAACTGTGGAGATCAGACGGCACATGCATCTCTGCATACGTTATCCGTATAGAATAATTTTTCCCACTTTAGGGGTGCACCAGGGAAGGAGCTTGGTGGGTTATAAGCGCCACCCTTTGTTTTTCTTAAATGAGAACTCCACATTTTAACTCATTCATCATAATATAATTGTTTATTAATTTCATCATTATGATTATGATTATGATTATAAAAGAGTTTGATATTTCACTGATCATGAATCTAAACATTTAAATTATTAGTTAATATTGAACAGTTATTTAAAATTGACTAAATAATTAATTTTAATTGGGATGGACCAATGGACCGATTATATGGGCTGTGTGCAGCTGACTTTCTGTTAGCTTTGTAGGTCACGAAATTTAGAAATATTTCATTCAATTTCATGTAAGTAGGCATCATCACAAGCAGACGAGAAATTAACATTTAATATCTAAATTAAAATTAGTCAAAAGATTCCTTTAAGGAAATTGTAATGCTTCATCTCCAACAACCGTCCAACAATATTTGTAGCATTCTTCAACACTCGTGACCTCAGGGCTAATGTTGGACTTCAACGATTCATTGCAATCTGAGGTTATTGAAAGATCTCAAAAATATTAATTATTATATTCTATATTGGTTATAACTCAATATTTAGAGGGTTATAAATTATATGAGAGATCTTGTGAATCTATATTTATTTCTCTCCTTAAATAAGAGAGTTAACTGTCTCTTATATTTTGTTATTATTCTTTTACTTTTCTACTGTATTCTGTTTTTTATTGTTTTTCTTACTAGTAATTCCTATAATGAGTATTTGTACCCTTCTTTTCATCAATAAAATTAAGTCCTCTCATATACTTTCATGGTATCAGAGACATACAAATCTTCATCAGTATGACAACTTCTTCATCCTCCCAAGAAATATCATCTGCTTCATCTGTCCATGTTCCAACCGGAATCGATGGCACTTCCTCCCTCATCATTGGCCACAAACTCAACGGCCAAAACTATCTCAAGTAATCACAATCTGTCATGATGTTTATCTGCAACAGAGGCAATGACGACTACATCATCAGTGATGTCGTTGCTACGACCAAAGATGACTCAAAATTCTGAACATGGAATGCAGAAAATCACATGGTCTTGTCATGGTTAATCAATTCCATGACCAACAACATCAACGAAATTTTTCTTCTCTGCGACACAACCAAGAGTATCTGGGATGCTACTCGAGAGACATACTCTCACTCAGATAACACATCCAAGCTCTTCGAGATCGAGTCAATCCTTCACGATCTTCGCCAAGGTGACCAATCTGTGACTCGGTATTTTAATGCCCTCTCACGTTACTGGCAACAGGTTGACATGTATGAAGTTCATGCCTGGTCATGCACTCCGGATTCCAACTTATACCGTCAGATCATCGAGCAGAAAAGGATATTCAAATTCCTTCTCGGCCTCAACAACTTTCTCGATCATGTCCGCTCTTGTATATCATGCTTCAAACCACTACCGAGCATTCGTGAGGCCTTCTTCGAGGTTCACCACGAATAAAGCAGCCAGTAAGTCATGCTTGGGCCTATCTCCACCTCGCTCAATCTCTTCGTTGACGCATCCACCCTTGCAGCTTGGGTTTCTCCGTCTCGACACAGTGATAACCCATCACGCAAAGACCGTCACTGGTACGACAATTACCGCAAACCAGGAAATAATAAAGACACGTGTTGGGTGCTTCATGGAAAGCCAGCCAATTGGAAGCCTCGGTCTGATCGTGCTCCCCGTGCCAACACCGTCGTCGCTGCCAATGACCTTCCTGCACCAGTGCCCAGCCCATTCAACAAAGAGCAACTAAATTTGCTGCACAAATTGATCGGCAAATCACCTGATATAGCTGTTCCCAACCCCATCACCGGCCTGCTCATGCATCAAGGTACGTTCTATCATGCCTTCACAGTCAATCAAGGATCCCTCGGTCAGTGGATCATCGATTTCGGTGCTTCTCATCACATAACTGGCAATGCCTCTCTTCTACATGACTATATGTCGTGCGGAGACAACTCCACCATCTGTGTTTCCGATGGCTCTTTCTCTAAAATCATCGGCTTTGTCTCCGTGTGCATCATCCAAAACATTCTACTCTGATATGTGCTTCATGTTCCTACTTTAAATTGCAATTTAATATCAATCGAAAAGTTGAGTGGTGATCTGAGGTGTATTGTTAAATTTTTCCCTACTGTGTGTGAATTTCAGGATGCGGACTCGGGCATGACGATTGGCAATACTGTGAGATGTGCTCGGGTCTTTATGCCATCAACTGTACTTCACCACCAGGACCTCGCTGTAGACACCCATCATTTTGTCTTCAATTCTAGTGTCAATAAAGATTCTGAGATTATGTTATGGGATTTTCATCTCGGCTATCCAAATTTTATGTATTATACAAAACTATTTCCAAATTTATTTATCAATAAAGATGTTCGTTCTTTGCAATGTGAATTTTGCCAACTTACCAAACACACTCGCATGTCATTTTCATGTGTTGGTTACACCTCTTCTCGACCCTTTGCACTCATTCACAGCGATATCTAGGGCTCCTCCAGTGTTACAACCCTTACCAGGACTTGGGGGTTTATCTCCTTTACTGATGATCTCACTCGACTAACGTGGTTATTTCTTAGGAAAGATAAATCTGTAGTTGGTCACATATTTGAACAATTTTACTCAATGATCCAAACACAATTCTAAACCTTCATCCAGGCACTCAAGACTGATAATGCAAAGGAGTACTTCGCTTCCATCCTCGGCTCTTATCTATCCTCTAAAGGCATCCTCCATCTCAGTTCTTGCGTCAACACTCCTCAACAAAATGGGATCGTCGAACGCAAGAACCGCCACCTTCTCGAGGTGGCCGCTGCCTCATGTTTTCCTATAACGTGCCTAAGATTTTTTGGGGTGACATTGTATCCACTGCAGCCTACCTCATAACAGGATGCCTTCTCGGGTCCTCAAATTTCAAAGTCCAATCCAACTCCTTCTCAAATCATTTCCCCACACCAAGGCCATTACTCAAAATCTACCTACCAAAGTATTTGGTTTCTCCTCCTTTGTTCACATTCATTCACACAATCACATCAACTTTATCCCAAATCTACTAAATGTATTGTCATCAGCTACTCGCCTCTTCAAAAAGGGTATAAGTGTCACTCTCCTCTCATAATAAAAACCTACAACACTATAGATGTCACCTTCTTTGAAAATCAACCTTACTACCCCAATTCTAATATTCATGGGGAGACTTTAAGGGAATATCAGTCTTGGGGGGACAACGAGTTCATACCACCACACATCAAATCATTGTCCCTTAAACCGAACTCATTATTTCTCGACTTAGATTCAACAAGTTCATCCAACTCATGTGAAAATGTACCTAACAATCAGTCTCCGTCTAGTCCTCAAGTGTCCAACTCACACATAGATCACCCAACACATCCAGCACCAATCCAAGAGTCAGAACCTGATCCAACTCCTACAGAAATCCACTCAGCTACGAACACGTGAGCATGAATCTACTATACATATGATTGATGACTCCGACATTCCAGTTGCTTTAAGGAAAGGTGTTAGGTTCATCCGTCCTCCACTTAAGTACGAACACACGATGCATCTGATCTCCAACTTTATGTCCTATGAAAAACTATATTCAGCTTACCGAGCCTATGTCACAGCATTTGACAATACACAAGTCCCAAACACAATTGATGAAGCTCTCAAACACCCAGGGTGGAAAGCGGCCATCAATGAGGAGGTAAGAGCCCTACAAAAGAATGGTACATGGATTGTTTCAGACCTGCCAAAGGGAAAGAAAGCAATCGGCTGCAAATGGATCTTCAAAATCAAATACAAGGCAGATGGTAAAATTGAGAGATTAAAAGCACTTCTCATAGCAAAATGTTTTTCAGTCCTACTGTGTTGATTACCAAAAAACATTTGCCCCAGTGGACAAACTTAACTCCATCAGAATCCTTCTCTCACTTGCGGCAAATGAAGACTGGCAGCTACGTCAACTTGACCTGAAAAATGCTTTCCTAAATGGCAATTTGGAAGAAAATGTTTATATGGAAGCACCTCCTGGACTAGAAGTATCCTTTCCAAACAACAAAGTATGCAAACTCCAAAAATCATTGTACGATTTTAAACAATCTCTCTGAGCATGGTTTGATAGATTTGCAAAATCAGTGACAAAATATGGGTATACTCAATGTCAGACAGATCACACTCTCTTCATAAAAACCTCTCCTGAAAAGAAGATTGCAATTCTAATCATATACGTCGACAATATCATCCTCACTGGAAATTACGAAGAAGAACTCAAAAATATGATAAAGCTTCTCACTCAGGAATTCGAAATCAAAGACCTCAGAAACCCAAATTTGTTTCTCGTCATGGAACTAGCTCAATCAAAACGAGCAATATTTGTGTCACAACAGAAATATACATTAGACTTGTTGAAGGAAACATGTATGTTCGGTTGCAAACCCGTCGATACTTCAATGGATCCCTACAAGAAGATCGACACTAAGAAAAATAGCGCACCTGTGGATGGGGGGAGATATCAGCGACTCGTGGGGCGACTCATCTATCTCTCACACACACGACCCGACATTAGTTTTTCTATTAGTGTTGTTAGCCAATTCATGAACAACCCTACGGAAGAACCCATGAATGCAATGTACAGAATTTTGAGATACCTCAAGATGACTCCAGGAAAAGGGCTACTATTTCAAAGGAATAAGGATCGAAGTATAGAAGTGTATTTAGACACAATTGGGTAAGAGATGTCTCAGACCGACGATCGACTTACAGCTATTGCACTTATGTCTGGGGAAACCTAGTCACATGAAGAAGCAAAAAAAAAACAATCTGTGGTATCAAGAAGCAACGATGAAGCTGAATTCAGAGCTTTTGCACTCGAGATCTGCGAAGGAATGTGGATACAAAGAATACTCAACGAACTTAGAATGTTAATTGAAAAAACTATCAAACTACAATGCGACAGCCAAACAACCATCGACATTGCAAAGAATCCAGTACACTATGACAGAACGAAACACATCGTGATCGATCGACACTTCATCTCAGAAAAATATTGAGAGAGGAGTCGTCGAACTTGCATACATTCATTCCCGACATCAAACAACAGATATCCTCACTAAGCCTCTCCCAAGAATCAACTTTGAAGAATTATGTAACAAGTTAGACATGCACAATAATGTATAACCCAACTTGAGGGGGAGCGTTGAAAGATCTAAAAAATACTAATTATTATATTCTATATTGGTTATAACTCTATATTTAGAGGGTTATAAATTATATAAGGGATCTTAGGAATCTTTATTTATTTGTCTCCTTAAATTAGAGAGATTAGCTGTCTCTTATATTTTGTTATTATTCATTTCTTTTTTTACTGTATTCTTTTTTATTATTTTTCTTACTAGTAAGTCCTGTAATGGGTATTTTTACCCCTCTTTTTATCAATAAAATTAAGTCATGTCATATATTTTCACCTCATTTCACAGATCTCCTCATTTTTTTTGAATCCTTTCACAATTTTGGCTTTTGGGTTTAGGTTTATGTGAATGTTTTGAATAGTGCTAATTGAAATGTTATGATGATCTTTGTTTTAAGATAAGAAAATCCATTTGCATTGGGTGGTATTTATGTAAATGAAAGAAATTGGTGTATTTAATTTTTTTTAAACATATTCAAAAATAAAATTTTGGTTTTTTATAATTAAATACATAATAATTAAGTAGTATCTATATAGATTTGCTTTACTTTTTTGTGTGTGGGAACACATATATGTACATATATACATATATACATGTATGTGTGTACATTATACGTGTTAGCTTTGTAAATACATAACATGTGGGTGCAAGTTATCTATTGGAATGTGTCATTTACTTTGATAAGTATGTGTTTATATGTCTCTCTCTCTCTCTGTCTCTCTCCTCTCTCTCTCTATATATAATTGATGAGTAGTATTTCGAGCTAAAACGAGTCGAACATGAATTCAACTCGTTAAATTAGCAAACGAGCCAAACACAAGCTTCTTAAAGAGCCGAACACGAACTGTTCTTGAATAATGNATATATATATATATATATATATATATATATATATATATATATATATATATATATATATATATATGAGTAGTACTTCGAGCTAAAACGAGCCGAACATGAATTCAACTCGTTAAATTAGCAAACGAGCCAAACACAAGCTTCTTAACGAGCCGAACACGAACTGTTCTTGAACAATAAGCCAGTTTATAAAACCGCAGAACCGCTTAACGATCTGAAAACAAATAGTGAGCGATTTTGTCGGCCCTATTTGTATTGGAATGGAGTATGACAAGTTCTCAAACCAAGCCGAATGTAGCTTATTAATAGTAATTGAAATTTTAAACTCAATAAATAGGCTAAAAAAGCCTAAACCATAATATGTTTATAGGAAAGGAATAAAATAAATGTTATTATTATAATATATTCAATTGTGTTTCTTTGCTTAAATTTAATGGATGATATATTTGTGAAATTTGTATTTTTTTGTTTTTGTTTTAAACTATAAGTGATATAGGGCTCGAAACGATAAGCCACCGGACCGGGTTCTCGCTGATTGTTTTAGTCCTGGCGCAACAAAAGTGGGCGATGCCATGGGAATNGCATAATATATTCAATTGTGTTTCTTTGCTTAAATTTAATGGATGATATATTTGTGAAATTTGTATTTTTTTTGTTTTTGTTTTAAACTAAAAGGGATATGGGTCTCGAAACGATAAGCCACCGGACCGGGTTCTCGCAGGTTGTTTTTGTCCTGGCGCAACAAAACTGGGCGATGCCATGGGAACNAATTGAAATTTTAAACTCAATAAATAGGCTAAAAAAGCCTAAACCATAATATGTTTATAGGAAAGGAATAAATAAATGTTATTATTTCGCATAATATATTCAATTGTGTTTCTTTGCTTAAATTTAATGGATGATATATTTGTGAAATTTGTATTTTTTTTGTTTTTGTTTTAAACTAAAAGGGATATGGGTCTCGAAACGATAAGCCACCGGACCGGGTTCTCGCAGGTTGTTTTTGTCCTGGCGCAACAAAACTGGGCGATGCCATGGGAACTGGCGCTGCTTCGACAAATCTCTGCGTTCCGGCAGCAGGAATAACCCTAGCGCGAAATCAAACGCTCTCTTCTTTTCCAGCATCCAAGCCATCGATCGAGCTTTTCAAAATACTTCCCATCTCCAAGCTGGCCTCGACGTTGCAGGTAACTCCTCCATATTATGGCTAGGTTTTTTTTTTTTTTTTGTCAAGAATTTTAAATAGCAATTTCTTGCTTTACTTCTGCGGTAGAGCGGAACCAGATAAATTACAAACGTTTTACAAAAAAAAGAAAAAAAATCATGATTGTGATGTTGCCCATTTTGTTTGATCACTTGATATTTCAGCTTTTGTTCCTGAAATATTCAAATTCTGAATTTTGATATTGAGACAGTATTCTTGATCGATGTTATTTAAATTCAAAATAGCTTACTTTTTCTGCCGACCATATTATCCTGCGTTTGTTCTTCCTTTATTACATTCTCTGTTGATGTTTTTTTGTAATTTGCTGAAAGCATTTCAACTGGAGTGGCATTCGGAAAACCTCGTAGATGTTGTAGGTGAAGCTTCTATAAAAAAAAATGATTTTGCAAACAGGAGTGCAAAAGAGATGGATGATTTAGTTAAAACATAATTGCCTCCAATACTATATCCAACTTGCATAAATCATGATTCAATTTGTGAGAATTTGTTTTACTCAATCGTCGTAAACATTCACAATCCAATTAAATTCAAAATTCATTCACGTTCATAAATGCTTGCAAGCATGCATAGTAATTTCACGAAAACATATAAACTACTAAAGAAAAATCAAGCATGCAAAAATATGAATCCAAAAGTCTTTATAATTTTCTCAAAACTTTATACCCTATAAGCTGTACAATACACACCAGATTTATTGCCCTGGTACTTCTTACCCCTCCTTGAAAATTAACAATATATAAGATTGAGCTACAATAATAATTAAATAATCAACGCTAAAGTAAGATTTTGCAGACGAAAAAAAGCAACTTGCTTACTCTACTATGGCTCATATGAGTGACAATTGTAAAGAACAAACTAGTTCTAATCAAATGAAGTATATATAAATAAGGGTATAAAAATAGTAAGTAGTAAAAATTGTAATAAGCATAGATTATATTCATTTCTTACATAATTATATGTGCGTTTTTAATTGTTCATATTCAATATATGTTGTCTTAGGAATGTCACTTGTATTTGTATAAGCTTTGAATTGATTTTTTTCTTTGTTTCACCTAGCTAACAAATGTTGATAAAAGTTTTTCACCTCGTTACATGAGGATTTTCAACAAATCCCCTTATACCAATAAGCCAGTTTCAGTCTAAATATCATGAGTCGAGCATTTTATAAATTATCCTGTCATTTTTATGTCCGTATGTCGTTAGTATAAAAGTTTTCCTATCACAACACTTGTGATATTTCTTTAATTATTATGCTTATTAAAGATAATTTTCATATGCATATGCTATTATATGAGTATTCCTACAAACAATTGCTTTAATAAATATATCTATCAATTTAATAAGATCAGTATCACTAGTAATCTCAATAGTGTCAGCTCAAATTTATTCTTCTGTAGCATATACATGTATTCAATAATATGCAAAAATTTCCATAGGTAGTTTCATATCATTATATCATATAATAATCATATTTAAAGACGTTCTTCTTAATTTAACACATTATCTTACCTAGATTGATGAACAACTTCGTGATGGGTTTCCCCAAGGCTTTCCTCGAGCTTGCCATTTAGATTAAACTACTTAGAATTATAATTCCCCCTTAAAATTTTATGAATTCTTAATTTAAATACAAAGTAATACATTTAAATTCTCAATTGGTAATTAGTTTGATTATGTTTTTCCTGATATCAACCTATTCTCTCCATATTCTCTAAATCTTATCTTACTTCCCACAGGAAAAATGACTTGATATGCTGCATTACAATAGAATTGTATTTGTTCAATAATGTGACAATCAAACATTTTGCTTAATTATCAAAATTTTCCTCTAAAATTCACCTCACAGTTGAATCGAGGGCAAAATTAGCATTCAATCACACTAACTGCACTCAAATCAGGGCTCCTCTCCCGGCTACAATAACCAAAATGCGACAAAGGCAATGATAGGAGAAGGAACGGGGAATTAAAGGATTATAAATCAAATGATAATATGGCATTTTTTATCTCAATTACCAATTTCTCCCCAAATCTTCTTTATTTTCTTCCTTATCTTTCCCTTTTTCTTTCTCTGTTTCGGCCTAGATATTGGGAAGCAACAACTGCAGATTGAGAGGTTCGACTCTCGATTTCACGCTCCTCTCGCTACAATAAC
Source organism: Phalaenopsis hybrid cultivar (assembly GCA_002079205.1). Taxonomy (NCBI): domain Eukaryota; kingdom Viridiplantae; phylum Streptophyta; class Magnoliopsida; order Asparagales; family Orchidaceae; genus Phalaenopsis; species Phalaenopsis hybrid cultivar. Next base: position 190,543 of record JXCR01084907.1, on the reverse strand, counting down.
TGAGCGAGAGGGCTTTCGGGAGAAGGGATATAGGAGGGCCAAATATTTAAAATTGGTATGCTACTTTTTTAAATAAGTATTTGTTATCTAAAAAATGTTAAAATTTAATATTGGTAGAGTCCCAAGCCCAGATGTAAAAAGTGGAGAGTTGCGTTAGGTAGTCGACAACCAATGTAAAACCTGTCGAAAAAATCATGACATGTATCCTTTTGATTATTATGTAAGTGCTAGGGCTCCTCTGGAAGCGACACACTATATGGTCTGAATACAATGAAAAGTATGCAAGGGCCGCTATACCGACATCTGGGTGTAGTGTCAAATAAGCAAAAGTTTCTACATTACGGACGAATGCAAGTAAATAAGTTAGTTCATGAAACTAATATTAGGATAGGAATCCAGAATATAAGTACTCTTACTGGTAAATTAATAGAATTAGTTGATATTATGATTCATAGTAAGATAAATTTCTTATAGATTTCTTATGTATTCAAGAAACTAAATGGGTTGGAGAAAAGACTAATGAGATTGATAACTTAAGTTTTAAACTTTGGTATTCACGTAAGAGTCACATTAGAAATGGGGTAGGTGTAATTATAAATAAGAGTTTGGAAGATAATGTTGTAAAAATTAATAGAGTTGGAGATATAATTATAGCCTATAAGATTATTGTTGATACTAAGATTTTTAATATTTAAAATGCTTATGCTCTTCATGTAGGTTTAGGTATAGGTTCTAAAGTTAAATTCTTAAATGACTTAAAAGACTTAATATAAATGGTTCCTCTTATTTCAAGATTTTAGAAATATTCATGGTGATTGCGATTTTAGAGTGATTAATGAAGAAGGTAGAGCTATATTGGATTTTGCTTTAGCGTATGATTTTGTTATTGCTAATACTTTATTCAATAAAAGAGATAAACATATTATTACTTATAAGAATGGAGCTAATAAAACACAAATTGATTATTTTCTTATGAGAAGAAGAGATCGCCGATACTGTAAAGATTGTAAGGTCATTCTAAGTGAGGATTTAAGTATTCAACGTCGATTGTTAGTTCTAGCTTTTAAGATGAAGAGTTGTAAAATAAAGAATACTAGGAATCATTGTCGTAGAATTAGATGAGGGTACTTAAAAGACACAAATAAATTATTTTTATGAATAAAATTCAAGATTTCAAAATTTGGGATGTTCATTAAAAAATAAATTCTATGTGAGATTAAGTAACAAAAAATATTAAACAAGTGACAAAAGTTGTATTGGAGAATCAAAAGATAAAGTTTCTATAAATAAAAATAGTTGATGGTGGAATAATAATGTGCAAGAAAAGATAAAATATAAGAAGGTTTGTTATAAAAATTGGTTTAAATGTAAAAGCTTACATAACTAGAAAAAATATCAAACCACATGTAGAGAGTCTAAGAGAACAATCCGTGACGCTAAAAATTTTGTTTTTAGTGATCTTTATAATATATTAGATACTAAGGAGGGTAAAAGATATATGTATAAATTAGTCAAACAAAAAGAAAAGTAACGATTTAACTCAAGTAAACTCTATTAAAGATGAAAATCAAAAAGTATTTTTCTTAGAAAAAGATATTCAAAATAGGTGTATTAGTTATTTTGATAAGCTTTTTAATGAAGTTTCAGAAAATACTATCGACCTTAGTGATCTTAATATTATTAATAATACTAATATGCTTTATTTTTACCGTCGCATTAGTAAAAAAAAAAGTTGATAAAACTTTAAAGAAAACCAATGGTGGAAAGTCTGTGGGACCTGATGATATCCCAGTTGAAGTATGAAAATATTTAGGAGATTTGAGAGTTTCTTGGCTTATTAAACTCCTTAATATTAGTTTGAAAACAAAAATTATGCCTGAGGAGTGGAGAAAGAGTATTTTGGTCTCCATTTTTAAGAATAAAGGGGATGCACAAGAGTGTGTCAATTATGGAGGAATTAAGTTGATGTGACATACTTTAAAATTATGAGAGAGGGTAATTAAACATAGGTTAAGATGTATTACAAAGATTTTTCATAATCAATTTGGATTTATGTCGGGCAAGTCTATCATGGAAGCTATAAATTTATTGAGAGGTTTGATGGAGAAGTTCAGAGATAATAAGGAGGATCTGCATATGATTTTTATTGATTTAGAAAAAACTTATGATAAGGTTCCGAGTGATATCTTTTGGAGAATTCTTGAGAAGAAATGTGTTGATATGACTTATATTCAAGTCATTAAGATATGTATACAATAACTGTTACTTGTGTTCGAACAGAAGGAGGATTGGCCAAATATTTTCCTATTTCTGCTGGTTTACATCAGTGATCGGCTTTATGCCTATATCTCTTTGCTTTAGTTATGGATGGTCTTACTGGACACTTACAGGAGGATGTACCTTGGTGTACGCTTTTTGCTGATGATATCCTTCTCGCGGATAAGACAAGAGAATAAGCTCAGGAAAAACTTGAATTATGGTGGTCTACCTTGGAGTCTGAAGGCATTTGTTTAAGTAGAACTAAAGCTGAATACATGGGATGTAATTTTAGTAGTAGTGGTAGTAGCTCTAATGACATAAATATAACTATGGGTGATCAAATTATTAAAAGGTGTGAACGCGTTATATTTCTTGAGTCTATTGTTCAAAGTGATGGTGATATTAATGGGGATGTTATTAGTAGAATTCAAGTTGGTTGGTTGAAGTGGAGGAATGCTTCGGGCCTATTGTGTGATTGAAAAGTACCGCTTAGAGGAAAATTTTATAAGATGGTGGTGAGACTTGCAATACTCTATGACGTTGAATGTTGGTCTTTAAAAGAGAAGCATAAAACTTAGTTAAGTGTTGTCGAGATGAGAATGATTAGGTGGATGAGTGGGTTTACACTTAGAGATAAATGCGAAATGAATATATCTGTGATAGAGCTGGTGTAGCTCCAGTGACGAACAAAATTAGAGAGAGTCGTCTTAGATGGTTTGGTCACATTAAACATCGACCATCTGATGATTCGATTAGAAGAGTTGATGTTTTAGATTCGACTTATGTTTAGAAAGGCAGAGGTAGACTTAGGATGACTTGGGCATATTGTATAAAAAATGATCTTAATTTTTTAGGATTAAATGAAAATATGGCACTAAATAGGACACAATGGAGAAAAATGATTCATGTAGCTGACCCCACTTAGTGGGATAAAGGTTTTGTTGTTGTTGTTGTTGTTTTGGTAGGGTTGCTTGTTTAACGGGCAACTAGCTATTCACACATAGACATCTAGTTGCCCGTTAAATGGGGGACTTGCCTCTAGTCACTTGAAAAGCCAATCACCTGTTAAACAGGCAACTTGTAATTTTTTTTTAAAAAAATGAATGCAGCTGTGATTAAATGGATATAAAATCCTCATTTCTAATCCGATTCCAACAATTTTGGTATCATTGGAAGACTAACGAAGTTCTCTGCAACTTTCGTGTCGACAACTCTTGGAGAATCTCACTGCACATTCTCAAATTTTTGCGATTGCTAAGAATCTCGAGGGAAATTTTGATGAGAACTGATGCAGAGGTAATTAAATGGACTTAACTCATTTCAGGCCCGATTCAAATAATCTTTATATCGTTAGAAAACAGATAAAATTCTCTGCAACTTTTGTGTTAACAATTTTCGTCAAATATCACTGCACAAGAGGCAGATTTTTTGATTGCTTAAAATCCCAAGTGAAACTTATATGAGAATCGATACACTGCCAATTAAATGGACATTCTCCCACATTTCTCTTCCAATTCCAACGATTATGACATTGTTGAAAAATTAATAAAATTTTATGCAACTTTTGTGTTGACAATTTTTGGCTAATCTCACTATAGGAGCCGCAGATTTTGCGAATGCTTGTAATCTCGATCGAAATTCAGATGCTAACCGACACAACGGTGATTAAGTGGACATAGCTCAAATCCATATAATTGTTAAAATAACATAGAAAAATAACTAAAATAAAATTTTTAACT
>JXCR01084907.1:107797-148543 GCA_002079205.1 Phalaenopsis hybrid cultivar | reverse complement strand
TAAAACATCTACTCTCCTAATCGGATCATCTAATGGTCGACGTTTAATATGACCAAACCATCTAAGACGACTTTCTCTAATTTTGTCAGTCACAGGAGCTACACCAACCCTATCACGAATATATTCATTCCGCATTTTGTCTCTAAGTGTAAATCCAGTGCTGAAATGCATAATATCAGGTGGCTAGAGAGCGACCCAATTTGGTCTTGCCTCTGCTCTAGTTTTAGGGAAGGAGCAAGCTAATAAGTTGTTAAGATAATTGTCATTGCTTGTAGTAACCAATGTATCATCTAATATGTTCCCGAGTTGGAGTCGGTCTCCATTCTTCTTCTTCCTCCTGGAATAGACCTGACATTCCCCATCCCAAGAATCAGTCTGATGGGGTGGTAGAGCTGAAGCAGAAGGAATACCAACTATAGTACCCACAATAGGTTCTAGTATATGTGAAGTATGAGTTGCCTCTATGCCGGATACTTCCTTAAGAAGTGGAGCTACGAGTCTCTCCTGATTATCCGTTTGAACACTATCATTTGTAGGTAATAGTCCATCAGTATTGTTTTCTATGGGATTTGAAGGTGTCAGCATTACATCACTCGCTATAACAGTAACGACATGGACAATAGAATCAGACACCAAAATATGTCCTGTGATAGCTTTCTCTCTAGGTGGTACAGATATATCCTTAGAACTATCCTTATTCACTTGATCTTTAGATTTCAAATTAGGGTGAAGCTTATGACATTTATCAAGAGTATGCCCAAACATCTTACAATGAGAACAATAAGAAGGTATATGCTCTATGATAATTTGTTGCCAATATCCATTATGCATTGTGCCCAACCAGACTTCAGTAACATCACACAAAGTAATATCTCTTTCTGCAAGTATTCTGGCCACAGAAGGTCTGGTAAGGTTGAAAGTGGGTAGATCTAGCTTCATAGGGTCCCAAGTATGACACCAATAGAGTAGAGAACTTGATGATGAGAAAAAATGCAGCTTGAAACCAGGTAGACTAAACCATACCGGTACAGTAGGAGGTTCATGATTGAGGTCAAAATCAGGAGGCCACTTGAGTAACTTCATTGGTTTACCAACAATGTTAAGATATGTTTTGGAGAAAATACTAGTGTAGTCTTCAGGCACGGTTAACTGAATCAAAACATGTTTTCTATCCACGAGCCCCACTTTCTACTTTCCTGCTAATTTGAGGTCATCAAAACGTTTTTTGATAACTTCCATAGCTGGGTGTCCGCACTGAAAATTCCCAATGAGAAAATTTGAATTTGGCAGTCAAGGTTAAAATTTCTAACTCAAAAAAATAGTGTTGTCTTCCCACTCTTCCTGCTTGCATTCTTAATAAAAGAACAGTCACCTGTATTATCACGTTTCTCCTTATAACTTGAGGAGAAGACAACCGTCGTCTCCTCCTGAGGATTACCCACAATGTGGGCAAAAGAGGTTTTATCGGGCTCAACCGAAAGAGGAAGCTCCATCACAGCAAAGAAAAGCCCTGCAAGTCGGGCTGAGGGCAAAAAAAGACGAGTCGGGGCGAAGCTGCACAGAAGACGAACTGCAGATGTTGAAACTGCAACAGCAATCTCAGCACACCGCAGCTAGACGAGGCAAAAGACACGAACCACAAAAATGGCGCGGAGGAAAAGATGAAACTGCAGAAGCTGAAAGACGCCGCAATTTCGTCACTGGGCGCGAAAGGATGACGATGAAACCAAAGCGGGCGTAGGAGGAGACGACGACGAAACCGAAGCCTTGCGTCGCTGGGCGCGAAGGATGAGACGACGATCGCAGAGGAGATTGACGAGCGCGAGCGAGCGTCAGTGGAGGCTANTATCATCCAATATGTTCCCGAGTTAGAGTCGGTCTCCATTCTTCTTCTTCCTCCTGGAATAGACCTGTCATTTCTCATTCCAAGAATCAGTCTGATGGGGTGGTAGAGCTGAAGCAGAAGGAATACCAACCATAATACCCACAATAGGTTCTAGCATATGTGAAGTATGAGTTGCCTCTACACCGGATACTTCCTGAAGAAGTAGAGCTACGAGGCTCTCCTGATTATCAGTCTGAACACTATCATTTGTAGGTAATAGTCCATCAGTATTGTTTTCTATGGGGTTTGAAGGTGTCAACATCACATTACTCCCAGTAACAGTAACGACAGAGACAATAGAATCAGACACCAAAATATGTCCTGTGGTAGCTTTCTCTTCAGGTGGTACAGATATATCCTTAGAACCATCCTTATTCACTTGATCTTTAGATTTCAAATTAGGGTGAAGCTTATGACATTTATCAAGAGTATGCCCAAACATCTTACAATGAGAACAATAAGAAGGTCTATGCTCCATGATGATTTGTTGCCAATATCCATTATGCATTGTGCCCAACCAGACTTCAGTAACATCAGACAAAGTAATCTCTTTCCATAAGTATTCTGGCCACAGAAGGTCTTGCAAGGTTGAAAGTGGGTAGATCTAGCTTCATAGGGTCCCAAGAATGACACCAATAGAGTAGATGATGATGAGAAAAATGCAGCTTGAAATTAGGTAAACTAAACCATACCGGTACAGTAGGAGGTTCATGATTGAGGTCAAAATCAGGAGGTCACTTGAGTAACTTCATTGGTTTACGAACAATGTTAAAAATATTTTTTGGAGAAAATACGAGTATAGTCTTCAGGCACGATTAACTGAATCAAAACATGTCTCATATCCATAAGCCTCACTTTCTACTTTCCTGCTAATTTGAGGTCATCAAAACTTTTTCTGATAACTTCCATAGCTGGGTGTCCCCACTGAAAATTTCCAATGAGAAAATTTGAATTTGTCAGTCAATGTTGAAATTTCTGACTCAGAAAAATAGTGTTGTATTCTCACTCTTTCTGCTTGCATTCTTAATAAAAGAACAGTCACCTGTACCATCGCGATTCTCCTTATAACTTGAGGGGAAGACAACCGTCGTCTCCCTTTGAGGATTACCCACAATGTGGGCAAAATCGGCTTTACCAGGCTCAACCGAAGGAGAAAGCTCCATCACAACAAAGAAAAGCCCTGCAAGTCGGGCCGAGGGCAAAAAAAGAAGAGCCGGGCGAAGCTGCACAGAAGATGAACCGCAGATGTCGAAACTGCATCGACAATCTCAGCACACCACAGCTAGACGAGGCAGGAGACACGAACCACAGAAATGGCGCGGAGGAAACGACGAAACTGCAGAAGCTGGAAGACGCCGTTGTTTCGTCACTGGGCGCGAAAGAACGACGATGAAACCAAAGCGGGCGCAGGAGGAGACGACGACGAAACCGAAGCCTTGCGTCGCTGAGCGCGAAGGATGAGAAGACGATCGCAGAGGAGATTGACGAGCGCGAGCGAGTGAGCGAGCGTCAGTGGNTAGGGCTTGTTATGGGTTCTTAATATTTGTCTTTGATGTGTCATTATTTTTGCGATAATTGCACCAAAGATTGTCATTGGAAGAAAATTTTTGTTCACTGGAGAAGTTCCTACAATAAAAAAATTTTCGTATTAGGATTTAAAAGCTGTAATGACAGATTTTAAGGATCATTGTATCATCACAGTATAACATTGTAAGATATTGGCAGTAGTACAACTCCAATCAATAAACTTTTATGGCATTAAATTGTTCAATTACAAAAAAATTACTCTATTTCATAATGGTGAGCTTTGTTCTAATTTTGTTGATAAGTGTAGTATTTTTCACTTTTAAAGTGTGTTTATTTAACTGCATCCCAAATCATTTTTGCAGTGGAGAGGAAATTAAATGGTCAATTTTTCTTCTATAGCATGGTGTTTCATAATCATTTTATGATCATAGAATTGATACTTATGTTATGGAGGTAGATCTCCATGGTGTTAAATATTTCCTTAAAAAAAAAATATTTTTACGATTTTGAATCATTTAAGATAATTTTTGTCACTCAAGTGATTAGATGCTTGAACTAAGAGTTCTCCTGTGGCCTAGTTTCCACCATTAATTATAGTTTGATTCCTTTGAGGTAAAGTCAAAGAACTCAAACATAGTGAAGAGAAGGAGAATCTCACAAGTGGATTGAGATTGGAAGTAGGAAATCCTAATCTTAGAGAAAAAGAACAAATGTTGGAAATAAGTCCTAATCTCACTCGGATATCTTTTAGAAAATAAATATTGAGTAAAAAATCTTACAAATTTTTATTGTTATTTCTTTACACAAGAGGTGGTGAATATATGCATCTTAAATAAACATTACAAAATAGAAATAAATAAAAAAAATGATGGGAACAATTAAGAATTGGCCAATGACCCGTAATGGGAAGCATATAGGTTGCAATTTGCGGGCCATAGAAAAATTGATCCAGCAGTATAAGACTTTGATCCATATGCCTTAGGCTCTTTGTATGATTAGCGTGATTGGGCCCCAACTGTGAAAGAAAGAAATTTAACAAATTCTTTTTACCCCAAGCATCTTTAGGTTGATGAAGGTTTCTTGACATGTTAAAAATTGTTCAAGAGAGGTAATCTTCAAATAACATTGGTTTAATCAAATCTTCTTGCAAGCAATGAAATCAACTTGACAAATCCCCGTTTCTTGGAAGAGGTTAATTTTTAGCTCAGGACCCTGCGTAAGGATATGATTGTAGTACTTATAAATATGAAAAATTAAGCTCACATGCAATCAAGCATGTCATTATCAAAACTCAAAAAAATGCAGAATGCATGGATTATAATCAAATGGGTGAATGGTTGAATTGCATCAAAGTGGTATACAATCCTTGAGGATGAATTCTTTATCGGGGATAAAAGGGGATCATAATTTATGAGCCGAATGAATATGAAGAACTCTTACCGTCATTTACAATGATGGGGATATAAATAACCATTCTTAAATCGTCAATAATTGTAGGAGGGCTTAACCGGAATATTCTATTATTTGATGAATCAAATGATCTTAGTGTTTAAATAAGTTAATATATAATGATTGGATGCTTTCGGTTTCAAATTTAAATAAAATACTTATGTGCATTCCCATTTTATCTCGATGACTCGGTATTTTAAAAGTTGATCTTAAAATTTAACTATACGGTTGATGGCATGTTTGACAAATGTGAACCATGCTTGCTGGTGAAAGGTTATACCCAAAAAGGACTATTAAATACTTTTTTCTCTATGTTGATAATTGATTCAATTCGCCTAATTTAAGCCTTAGTTGTATTATTTAGATTTAGAGTTTTTTCATATAAATGTTAAAACAATATTATTTTAATGGCTGAATGTAGAAATTTATATGGATCAACCCATTGGTTTTATAACCAATGAAAATTAGTACAAAGTTCACAAATTTAGATCTTGTATTAGTGGGTGAAAAAATTTTATGGAATTAGAATTGCACCTTTCGTTAGGCTATTATCTCTATAGGCGTTGAAATGTGGTGAACGTGGTCATTATATATATGTCAAATGGACTAATAAAAGCTTTATGATCTTGCCCTTACATGCCAATATATTAATACAACAACAACAACAAAGCCTTAATCCCACTACGTGGGGTCGGCCACATGAATCCTCTTTCTCCATTGCGTCCTATTTAGTGTCATATTTTCATTTAGTTCTAATACATTATTATCATTTTTTATACAATAAGCCCAAGTCTTCCTAGGTCTAACTTTGTCTTTCTTAATAAAAATTGAATATAAAACATCTACTCTCTTAATCGGATCATTAGTGGTCGAAGTTTAATGTGAACAAACCATCTAAGACGACTCTCCCTAATTTTGTTCGTCACTAGAGCTACACCAATCCTATCACGGATATATCATTTCGCATTTTGTCTCTAAGTGTAAAGCTACTCATCCACCTAATCATTCTCATCTCGACAACACTTAACTTAACATTACGTTTCTCATTTAAAAGCCAACATTCAATGCCATAGAGCACTATAGCTCTCACCACCATCTTATAAAATTTTCCTTTCAGTCTATCAGCGCCATAGAGCATTGCAGGTCTCACCACCTTCTTATAAAATTTTCCTTTCAATCTAAGTAACCATTTCTATCACACAAAAAACCCGAAGCATTCCTCCACTTCAACCAACCAACTTGAATTCTACTTTTAACGCCCCCATCTATATCACCATTGCTTCGAACAACTAACTCGAGATATCTAAATCGTTCAAACCTTTTAATAATTTGATCGCTCAAAGTCACACTTCTGTCACTAGAGCTACTACTACTAAAATTACATTCCATGTATTCAATTTTGGTTTCACTCAAATGAAGGCCTTTAAACTCGAATGTAGACTTCCATAATTTAAGTTTTTCTTGGGCTTTTTCTCTCGTCTTATCCAGGAGAAAGATATCATCAGCAAAAAGCATACACCAAGGCACATCCTCCTGTAAATGTCCAGTAAGACCATCCCTGATGTAATCCAACTGAAATAAGAAAATATTTGGTCAATTCTCCTTCAGTTCAAACACAAGTAACAACTCTAGTATACATATCTTTAATGACTTGAATATAATTCATATCAACACATTTCTTCTCAAGAACTCTCCAAAGGATATCTCATGGAACCTTATCGGAAGCTTTTTCTAAATCAATAAAAATCAAATGTAGATCTTCCTAATTATCTCTCAACTTCTCTATCAAATCTCTTAATAAATGTATAGCTTCCATAGTAGACCTGCCCAACATAAATGCAAATTGATTATGAGAAATCTTTGTAATACGTCTTAACCTATGTTCAATTACCCTCTCCCATAATTTTAAAGTATGACACATCAAATTAATTTCTCTATAATTTGCACTCTCTTGTGCATCCCCTTTATTCTTAAAAATGGGGACCAAAATAATCTTTCTCCACTCAGACTTCTTTTTGGTTTTTAAAATAATATTAAAGAGTTTAATATGCCAAGAAACTCTCAAATTTCCTAAATATTTTCACACTTCAATTGGGATATCATCAGGTTCTATAGACTTTCTACCCTTAATTTTCTTTAAAGCCTCATCAACTTCTTTTTTACAAATATGACGGTAAAAATGAAAACGTGATGATTTTAAGATCACCGAGGTCGATCATATTTTCAGAAACTTCATTAAAAAAATTTTCAAATTAACTCACCCTCCTATGTTGAATATCTTTTTCTAAGGAAAACACTTTTTGATTTTCATCTTTAATATATTTTATTTGAGTTAAATCTTTACTTTTCTTTTCTCTTGTTTAACTAGTTTATACATATATTTTTCACTCTCATTGGTTTCTAATCTATTATACAGATCACTAAAAGCTGAATTTTTATTACCCACACATTGTTCTTTTAGACTCCCTACGAATCTTCTGATATTTTTCCCAATTCTCTAAGCTTTTACATTTAAATCAATTTTTATAGCATAACTTATATTTTTTCTTTTCTTACACATTATTATTCTACCACCAACTATTTTTATTTATTGAAACTTTTTCTTTTGACTCTCCAAGTACATCTTTGCTACTTGTTTAATAGTGTTTATTACTTTTTCTCAGATAGCAATTGCTTCTTCAGAAATATCCCAAATTTTAAAAGCTTGAATTTTACGTATAAAAATAATTTTATTTGTCTTTTAGATTCCCTCATCTAATTCTATGATGATGATTACTAATACTCCTTATTTTACAACTCTTCATCTTAAAATTTAGAACTAATAATCGATGTTGGATGCTTAACTTCTTACTTGGAATGACTTTACAATCTTTACAATCACAACGATTTCTTCTTCTCATAAGAAAATAATTAATTTGTGTTTTATTAGTTTCATTCTTATAAGTAATAAGATACTCATCTATTTTCTTGAATAAAGTATTAGTAATAAGAAAATCATACGTTAAAGCAAAATCTAAAATGACTACTTTCTTCATTAGTCACTCCAAAACTGTAGCCACCATGAATATTTCTAAAATCTTCTATCACTCTACTGACATGTTCATTCAAATCTCCTCCAATAAAATTTTTTTCTTCAAGAAATATCATTTGTATTAAGTCTTCTATGTTATTCCAGAATATATCTTTAGGTTATATATTAACCTACTTGAGGAGCATACACTCCTTAGTATCAATAACAATCTTAAGGGCTATAATTCTATCTTCAAGTCTATTAATTTTTACAACATTATCTTTCAAACTATTTTTTATAATTGCACATACACCATTTCTATTGCGACTCTTACAAAAATACCAAAGTTTAAAACCTAAGTTATCAATCTTTTTTTCTCCAACCCATTTAGCTTCTTGAATACATAAGATATTAATTTTTCTATGAATCATAATATCAACTAATTCCATTAATTTACCATTAAGGGTACTTATATTCCAAGATTCTATCCTAATTTTAGTTTCATGTACTAACTTCTTTACCCGCATTCATCCGTAATGTGAGAACCCTTTCTTATTTGACACTACACACGGGCTCCGGTGTAGCAGTCCTTGCATGCTTTTCACTGTATTTAGACCATACAGCGTGTCGCTTCCAGGAGACGCCCTAGGACTTACACAATGATCAATATGATTTATGTCATGATTTTTAAGATAAATTTTACGTTGGTTGTCGACTACCTAACATAACCCTCCACTTTTCACATCTGGGCTTGAGACCGACAATGACAATGTTAACATGCTAATATATTAATGATTGAAAAAATGGTGCATTCAAAGTTTAATCATTTGCTATGAAAATACTGTGATTCCTTATTGAAATGCTATTAGTTGTTTGATATATAATACTGTGTCTACAACTTGATATTATTCTATTTTTTTGGTGATAATCATTTGCTATGAAAAGCATTCTAGAAGAATTCATTGGCAAGCCATGAAATTATTTTTTGATATCCTATGGGTACGTTCAGATACAGCTTTGCTCTATCATAGCGAAAAAATATGATTAATATCGTGCATTGATGTTGATTATGTGGGAGACGAAGGTAGACACTACTTTTTACTTTTCAGGAGGTCTTTCTTTGATAGCAAGAGACAATCATGTGTTTCACTATGTACCATGGATTTCTAGTATCTAATCTATGCTTCAACTTCATTAAAGGCTATCTAGCTGGAATGATTTCTAATATGCCTTGAATCTCTCATTCATAAGGAATGAGGTAGCATTATTATCTAGCAACAATATTATACCAATTGTGACTGTGAATGAATCTTAGTTCTATTGTAGGACCCAGAACATGGATTTGAGATATCTCTACATTACATAGAAATATGTCACGTTGATATATATTCTTATTCCTATTAAGAGGATGTTGGTTGATTTATTTATTAAATTATCTTTTGGGATACTATGGTTTTTAAAAGAGCAAAAATTGTGCTTGTAATAAAGGGAGAGAAATTAGTAATTTGCAATTCTATTTGATCTATACTTAAGCATTTGAGACTACTGGGATATATATCCTCATCATCGTTAGCCTCACATATCATAACTACTTGGTGTCTCAATTTTATGGCTCATTTATTCTATTCAGCACTTCAAAGTAGTTTATTTCAGTTGGCACTAGTTTTCTTACACAAACTTTACGACTAGGCTACTCAGTTTTACCATTTTGTCATATTCCTTTTTGAAGTTATTCTATCTATATGCTTTAATAGTTCATTTTCTATCTTCTATGATACATGCCCTTGATATCTATATTCATTTTTCATCATTTTATCTACAACTTATGTTATGCCCATTATCTATAATATAGTATCTTAACTTTATTGACATCATATTCTTTCACTTATTTATCGCCCAACAGTTAAATTTGTAAGGCTTTAACAATTTAATTCATTATTACAAAAGTAACTTGTACTTAATATACATTTTGTCTTGTAGTGCCCTTGGGGCATATTCGTTACCCATCTTCCTCTAGCTCTAATGTTATCCCTACATTTGTATGCCATTCTTGTTTGATCTCCTGGCATTATTATTTATTGATATTTTTCATTTTCACATTCATTTAAGTTTTCTTTCTTTTTTTAACTGTTTGGTGCCATGAAATTTAAGAGGACAGTGCTTTTCGAGTGTCTTTTTTAAGTTAATCTTCATTTACTTTGTATTTTAAGTATGCTGATATTGACAGAAGTTGTAACGCAAGGTGCTCGAGATATGGTTGATGACACGTGTGAAAGCAAGCTATATGTTGGCAATCTGGACCAAAGAATCACAGAGTAATAGAGATAAACTGAAGTTTCTATTATACTCTTCTCTTTTTAGACTTTTAAGTATTATTTCACCACCATTATTACACTCTCGAACTTCAAAACATCCAGAGCCAATGTGATCAAGATGTTTTCTCCTTTTGGTAAGATAATATCTGAAGACTTCTTATGGCACACTCGAGGTCCTAAGAAGGGCGAACCGCGCGGTTACGCTTTTATCCAATACGGTTCCAAAGAGGTAATTTGTTTCATCGCTTTATCACTCATTTAACAGCTTCAACAATCTTATGTTTGTTTTTGAAGTAAGTATGCAGGAAGCTCAATTTGCAAAGACGGAGATGAATGGGAAGTTGGCTTACGGACGCCCTTTGGTTGTTCGTTATGCGGATGAGAAGTACCATTCGGATACGAAGGATCTGCCGAAAACCGCATTCAATCTTAAGAAGTCATCTTTTGCTTCAGGAAGTGGAACATGTCAGGCGAGCAGAAGTGCCAAAATTGCAGCAATCAAGAATAAACTGAAAACTTTGGAGCAGGAGGGATGCAGTTCTAAGAAATTGAAGACAGAAAGCTTTTATGTTGGCCGTGGGGATGTCAAAGAAGAAGATTGATTGATTACTGATTGTTTAAGAGGAGTTTTTGGGCTGATTCAGCTCAAGAAATACTGGTTCAACTTTGCTGGCAATACAGTTGAATATTTTGTGAGAATAGATGCAAATGAAATTGTAGTTTTGAATTAGCTTCGAAGAGAAAATTTTAAGTTAGCCGTTGGAGGTTCAAAGATTAGTTTGCAATTCATTGCTGATATGTCTATTTTGTACAACGGCAAGTCTCATCATGAATTTGCTCACTTTTCTTTTCATAAGTTTTTTTTTTCCCTTAATTTATTTGGTGCAAATTGTTGAATTTTGTATGCATTTCTTGAATTTTTAAATGGAATATTTGCATACATACCACTCAATTCTTATGCATTTACATATCCAACACCTAAACTTCAATTTTTACATGTCACCTTATGCATAAAAATGCCTATATCACTAGTTCAAAGTTAAAATATTGATTTTTTTTTATGATTTTGGATGATAAAAATGTAAAAGTTAAACTTTAGGGGTTAGATATGTAAATACATAGGAATTGGATGGTATGTATGTAAATGTCCATTTTTAAATTTGTGAGATATGGATGAATATTATTTAGTGTCCTTTTTGTTTTTAATTATGTTGAAGCTATCCTTCTTTTATTTTATTTTATTTTAATTATTAAGCCAAATATTTTTACATGATTTGAATCATGAAGTTTTGTGAATGAAGTTCACTTTTATGCATTATAAGTGATGCTACAAAGGAAACATTTGAGTTGTGAGATCATTCAATCTTGAGCAATTTAATCTAAAAAAAAAATGTGAAAAATGCATAAATTAATATGATCATATCCATAAAATTAAGATATAGAATTAAGGTTTTGACTCTCCAAAAAAGCCCAAAATTCAACAGCTTAGGAGCTCATTTTAATGATTATTTACATTGGTAAACTTTGTTATTGTTACTTGAAGGTAAATTCATCATGGTGCTTCATAATGTAAATGTTATTTTACAAGATGATAAAATTAATTGGTTTTGATTTTCTATAATTTAACAAGTTAGATTGGATTGAAAATAGATTGGCCCAAATTACAAATATAAAGATGACTAGTTAATTGAATGATTTTGAATCGATTTTAAGTGCTAATGTATATTAGGTCCTATATATTTTGCATGATAGATTGATCACCCTAACTTAACTAGAAGACAACAAAAATTATTATTTTTATTCATCTAGATAGCCTATAGAGGATGAATTCTAGTGCTTAATTGTTCTAATGTATGTCTTAATTATAATCTACGCATATTAAAAGTCTTTTTTTTTTTTTTNTATATATATATATATAATTGGGAGCTGAAATTAATACAATTTTCTTTTCTTTTTCATAGGAAACGTTAAAAGATAAATAGGGGGACAAGTCATAAATTAGGTAAGCTATAAAATCCCCATCCTGAAATAAAAAAAAAAATAGAAATTACAACTTACCGACAATAAGAATTTCCAAAAATAAGATATACTAACGAAGAAGATACTAAAGGATAAAACTTTATAAATTTTCACACCCCCTCAATTTAGAGTATAAATATCTAATATGCCCAACATATAAAGAGCTCAAAACTAGGCCTGAAAAGTCCTTTTGTGAAGATATCTGCTATTGCTTGAGTAGTAGTAGAAATAAATGACTTGCAAATAGCTTTACAATCAATTTCTCTTTTTTTAAGTGCCTATCAATCTCCACATAGTTTGTGTGATCATGTTGCATTGGATTTTCTGTAATGCTTATGACTGTTTTATTGTCACAGTAAAACTTCATTGGCATTTCTATCGTGATCGCAGCTCTTCCAGGATTCTCTTCAACCATAACACTCACATATTCTATTAGCTATAGCCCTTATTCTGCCTCTACACTACTCGAAACCATATGTTATTTCTTACTTTGTCCTTTAACCAAATTTTTACAAACATATGTACAATATCTATAAGTCAATCTCCTGTCAATTACTGATGCCTCTATGTTCTATTATGTGGTCTTCTGAAAGAGTAAGCTCTTGCTTGGTGTACCTTTTAGGTATATGAGAATCCTATTAATTGCTTTAAGATATTTTTATAAGGGGGAGGCATAAATTGACTTACCAAACTCACAATAAAGGTGATATCGGGTCTTGTATCATAAAAGAATATCAACTTTTCCACCAACTTTTTATACTGAATAATATTCACTGGGCCACCCCTTTCCTGTCTCCCAGTTTCTAATTGGAAACAATTGGAGTGTCTGCAGGACTACCCATTCATCCTGTTTTCCATTAGAAGATTAAGAACATACTTTCGTTGGGAAACAACAATCTCTTTCTTCGATTTAACAATATCCTTGCCAAGAAAATACCTCAAAAGTCTTAGGTCTTTGGTCTCAAACAGAGATTATAATGAAGTCTTCAAACATTTCATCTCAAATATGTCATCTCTAGTGAGAACTATATCATCTACATACAATCAATATGACTACTTTCCCATTCTTTGAATGTTTGACGAACATTGTATGATCTTCTTGTTCTTGAGTTTACCCCTGATCTTTAATAAATAATTTGAATTTTTTAAACCACGCTTTTCAACTTGTATAATAATTTTTTTTAATTCACACACTTTTGTATAAAACTTCTCACAAAATTCTGGAGGTACATCCATATATACTTCTTCCTTTTAAGTCCCCATAGAAGAATACATTTTTTATATCTAGTTGTTGTAGGGGCTAGTCAAGTTTAACTGCAACTGACATAAAAGTCTTACAGAATTCAATTTTGCAACTAAGGTGAATATCTCTAAGTAATCAATCTCATAGGCCTAAGTGAATACTTTGATAATCAATTGATCATTGTATAATTCTAGAGAGCCATCATAATTATACTTAATGTAGACACTATTCGACAAATGTCTTTCATCTAAATGGATCAACCAATTCTCACATGTATGAGCTTTCATCTCTGCGAAGATAATCTCCTTTAACTTACAAAGTTTTACGAAGTTCTGCACAGTGTTAGGAATCTTCATACAAGACAATTGTGAGGTAAAAATTTCAAAAGTGGGCGAGAGATTTTTGAATGACACATAATGGGATAGTGGGTGTTGGGTGCACAACCTTTCCTCTTTACAAGTAATCATGGAAAGACTAAACTCATTAGACTTAGGATTGGAGTTAGCCTCAGGCTCCTGACTAGAAGATTTAGATCTTAAAAATGAAGTAGATTGAGCATGGGGTAAATGATTGGCAATATTACCTGGAGGGTTCGCAAATTCTTGGCAGTGCTAATGATTCATACTCTTTCTTTTGAGTTGTTCTTTGTCACGGTTGACAATATCATATTGTACCAATGTCATTGTTCTTTTTCTTGTTTCTTTTTTGTTATGAACATCATGAGATAACACTATAGAGAGACCTGAATTGTCTTTGGTATCAAAAAAAGTTGGCCCACTTTCCCTTGATATAATATAACTTGACTTCGAGGGTGAACGATCAAGGTTGGGAAGGTATTTTGTGTGTCCATGGTTTGAAGATCTTAAAGACTAGTAATCGAGTTTTTGTTTTGCTCCCTACAAATGAGGTGAAAAGGATGGTTTTAATTTTTTAAAAAATGGCAATTATGGTAGCAATCATTTCTTAGAATTATAATCAAAATATTTATACTTCTTTTGGTTAGGAGCATAACCAACAAACACATTTTTTTTTTGCTCTAAGGTCAAGTTCTTGATTCTGATTATGAATGCGAATGAAAAAAATATACTCAAATATCTTTAGAGGTGAAGCAATCAGTGTAGATTTATTATGTAGTTTTTTTTTAAAGACATTAAAAGATGTTTCAAAGTTTAAAACTTTATTGACCGTTCTATTTACGAGAAATATAGTAATAAAAGCAACTTTTCCCTACAGATATTTTGGCACTTGATTGGAGAAAAACAAAGCCGAGCTACTTTCAATAAATATTTGTTTTTTCTTTCAACCACATCATTTTGTTGTGAAGTATCGATACAAGGGCTTTGATGAATATTCTTTTTTAGAAACAAAATTAACTCAATTTTTTTTTGAAATATTCTCGGCCATTATAACTCAATAATATTTTAACAGTTTTTTGAAATTGTGTTTGTACCAGTGTGTAAAATGTTTTGAAAAATTTTTTTTTTCTAAGATATGTAAGATTTTTATAAGGACCTTATATATCACTATGAATTCACATAAATAATGTGATAGTTTTGCAGTATAGAGAATAAAATGATGCACAATGTTGTTTAGCAAACTTATAAACTTTTGAAATAACAATACATTTTTATTCCAAAACAAATTGTTTAAATACAGAAAACTAGGATAACCTAACATATAATGCCACAATATAATATCATTATCTTTGGGAATAAAAGCATAACATAAACCAGTATTGTGATAATGTTTATTCGAGTTAAGTCCATCATTAAAATAATAATAAGTTCTTTTTTTTAGCATTGTCAATCTTACTCCTTGTGGTCAATTTTTGAAATTCACGACAATAATTATAAGAATTAGCTTGATATTGCTAGTTAGCAGTAGTCTTACTGGTGGACAATAAATTACATTACAAATTGGAAACATGGAGACATTGCGAACTATTAGCGAGGTGATTTTGATAGTTCATATCCCGAAAGATACCGAGAGGGAATAATAGACAATTTTGACTTTTTTTTTGCTTGCACATGGTATATAGGAGAAAATTAATTTATGACAATTAGTCATATAGTCAATTGCGCCAAAATTAATTATCGAAGAATGAATAAAATTAGGAGTAATACTCATCAATGTAGTGACTAATGAGTTACTCTTTTTGTACTAAAGAGCAAGACAGAGTCAAAGATAATTTTAGAGATTAAAACATTATTTTCAATTGCTTTAATTGTTCTTGTGAAAGTAACTGCATTCAAGTTTTGCCGAAGCCTCCTGTATTTCTTCAGTAATAGCTTGTTAAGTTTGTTCTTCGCACTTGGATTTTGATTTCTAATTTGCAAGTTTATCATGAAGCTTCTAACATGTTTCATTCCCGTGTCATGATTTTTTTGCAATGTTCGCACCATAATTTCTTACGTCTTTATTTATTAGTTTCAACCTGTTTTGACACTAAGACTAAGTTCTCTTATTCGCTGTTATAAGAAGGTTTAGTGTTGCTCAACATAATTTTTCTTCTTGACCATTCACGTCTAATTTCAGAAAAAAAAACCTCTAATGGAGTGTAGAGGTTTTCTACCGAGAACGCGACCTCAGGCATCTTCTAAACTCCGATTAAATTCGTATAATAACATGCAGACTCAGTCTTTTTCTTCTCTTTTCTTATAGCGAGCATATTCATTCAATTTTTCTCGAATATCTTAATGATATTGACTAAATTCTTGCCACATTATTACCAACTCATTTTAATACGTAGTAGCATCACGATCAGTTTTGTTTGGATTTCTAAAGTTGTGTTTTCAACTAAAATTTAGGATGAATTCTCTAGTTCTAAATAAAAATCTCGTACGGCCTCCTAAATATCCCGAGTAGTGGGAAGGAATAGATATGGCTTCCTTATGATTGTTTCCAGGGAGTTTTCAGACTGTCACTTTTTCAAATTCAGTTCACCAATAGTAAGTTTTGAACTTTCTGCAGTTAAATATCTTATTTTCCACTATCGTCGATTACCAATTTTGTGGATTGAGCCCCACTCAAGGTAGTTGTTCCCATTGAGTTTTATAACTATGAGGTAAGGGGGTGAATTCTGGGTATAATACTCGGCCAATACAGACATGAAGGGCATTGTAAGGCAAGGCAAAGTGATTTCGGAATTACTGGAACCGATAGGGAGGTTTAATTTTTTTGGACTCCATTCATCATTGTTGGCTTATACGACAGTCTCAGAATTAGAGTAAGAGGATGACTTGGTTCCAAAATCAGAGAAAAAAGATGAAGAGTAGCGGGAAAAATGCTCGAGCAGCGGCTACATACGAGAAAGGTTACAAGTGGACTTTGGTGAGCTTCTACTTCACACACGTCCTCACGATTGTGTCTTTGGGATCTCCAGATTATGCGCCTTATGTTTGAGTCTTCAAACGCTTTTGTCGTGAGTTCGATTCACGCCCTCTTACAACCTTGATTGTTTCTTCAAACCCTTCGGAAGGTTACAATCGTGTCTTAGAATGCTTTAGGTACATTAGGTTACGATTGCCCTCAGATTGCCAAAGTGGGAAAAAAATTTAAGCTTTGGTCACAATTCGGGAGAAAGCCAAAGCCTCAAAGATTGGCGTCACCGTCTCTAGTGTGTGAACCCTAGTTTAGTTACCATGGAGTTTTTGGGAGTAGAAAATAAGAATTTTTCCTCTTATTTTTCATAGGAATGTTACAAGATAAATAGGGGGAAACTACGAAATTAGGCAAGCCATAAAATCCCCATGCTAAAATCAATACATCTTACCAATAATAAGGGATTCCAAAAATAGGAAATACTAACAAGAAAGATACTTAAAAATAAAACTTTCTAAATTTCAATAATATTTAAGTTAAAGCTTAATCTCGACCACATCCAAAAGCANAAAAGCATCATCTTAAATCTAACAATAAATAACCAAATATTGGTCAAAATTTAACAAGGTCTAAAATGATTTACATATTTTAACCCAAGATAATTTAATAAATCCTGATTTACATTAAAATATTTCTTAAGATATCTAATTAAATCTTTTTAATTATTTTTTTTTTCTAATATAACATAATAATATTTAATTTTAATTATCTCCAAACATATTCAAAATTTTATGAAATTTATCATTGGCATTTATATAAATATCAATCAATTCCTATAAATCTAGATGCACACTTTACATCCAATTTTTATTTCTTATATTTTTGACTTCCATATATTTTGAATCACATCAAATATATAATTATTTTATTTTTTTTAAAAAATAATAAATACATTACTTCATGCATAAAAAACTACCTAAATTTAAAAAATTAAAATTAAATATTAGATGTATAAATGCATAAAAATTATTTACAAAATTCATACCTATGTAAATATTTCCAAAATTCATTACTTATATATATTTTTTATTTAAAGAAAAAAAAATTATACCCTAAAAATTCTTAATTTGATGAATTTAAAATAAATTTCAAATTTTTTAAGGAAAAACATATTTTAAACTTAATTAATAACGTGTTAATCTTAAAAAAATTATCCTTTTGCAAAATCTCATTTTTAAGTTAAAATTACCACAGCAGCCCCATCTTCCTTCTCCACCGTCACCTTCCAAGCTCCACATCCAGCTTCGGCGAAAGCGCCACCGGTTCCTCCCCACAAATCCCAGACCGCCATCTGCTCCCGGTTCGATCCAACATAGTCCAAACCCACAACCTTCTCTCCGAACCGCACGTGCCTCATAAGATCAAACCGACGAGCATATGCTTCCAAATACTCCATCACCTGCTCGTGGTTCGGCGCTCCGGCGACGGATTCCGGCCACGGGAAGTCGGTGAACCGGTAACTCTCGGTCGAGGACTGCAGCCGGGTCGAACCGAGCGTGCTGGCCCATACACCGCCGATGGACCGGCCGGTCTCGAAGACCACTGGCCGGAAGCCTTTATGGAGTAAGTACTTGCAGGTCACCAGACCGCTGATTCCCGCACCCACAACGCACACCCGCTTCGTCTCCATTAGGTTTCAGTGGTTTGTAGAACAATAGGAGTGCCGTTTTGTAGGGAAGTTCAATGTGTTGACTTTTCTCTTTAATTAAAATAATCATTTTTTATTTGAGATATTTTTTTTAACAAATAATTATAAAATTAAGTCATGAGCTGTACACTTTATAATCTTCTTTTATTTGGCCATATGGCACCAAGAAAAAAAATATATTAAAAATAACACTTTAATGTCAACTAGTTATGGCAGCAAGACAGAGAGTAGGAGATCGTGCAGACAGGAGTCGGTGTCCGAGGTGGAAGAAATACGTGCAGGGGTTTTTTTTTAACCGTCTCCACTCCTAACATATCTATCACTTGGAGACCGGTACACAGACTACAACGTTTCTTTCTCAAATTGATGTCCTCCACTAGCGGCGTAACCATTTTCTTCAAATGTGTTATCCTCCACCTCTGCAACTCAAGGCCCATGTCTTCAAGCTAGAAGACCAACTGAAGCTGCGCACAACTTCAGTTTCTCCAGAGTAACACCCTTTATCGACATATCAACAAGATTCTGACTTCCACAAATTTTCTCAAGCAACAACTGTCAGTCATCCAACAATGACCGAATGAAGTGATACCTGATATGAATGTGCTTAGTCCTGAATTGAAATGTTGGATTCCTTGCAAGGAATATTGCGCTTTGACTATTGTTGTAGAGAATTCCCTTCTGATTCTTCTTGCCCAATTCTTCCGAGAAGCCCTGTAGCCATATCAAATCCTTTGCAGCCTCTGACACTGCTATGTACTCAACTTCTGTAGTAGAAAAATGAAACCGCCTTCTGCAGATTAGAGCCCCATGACACTGCAGTGCCACCAAAAGTATAAATATAGCCTGTAGTACTTCTTCTTGTATCAATGTATCCAGCTAGATCAACATCAACATAGCCTCGTACCTTTGAACTCTTTCCTGAGAAACACAAACAAGTTTTGTAGAGCCTCTTAGGTACCTCAAAATCCACTTCACTGTTTCCCAATGTTCCTTTACTGGATTACTCATGTATCTGCTAACAACTCCCACTGCATGAGCAATATCCGATCTGGTGCAAATTATAGCATACATAAGTGAACCAATAACTGAAGCATAAGAACCTTACTCATGTGATCTCGTTCCTCCTCTAACTTGGGTGACTGATTCTTACCGAGTCTGAAGTGACTTCCCAAGGGTGTGTCAACTGGTTTGGCCTTATCCATATTGAACCTGCTAAGTACCTTTTTCACATACTCAACCTAAGAGAGTTTCAACATGCCTCTGACTGAATCTCTGACAATTCTCATACCAAGAATGTGTTTTGCAGCTCCCAAATCCTCATTGCAAAGTGCTTTTACATCTGTTCCTTCAGATTATTGATACCCTCAATACTAGCATCTGCAATAAACATATCATCCACATACAAAAGTAGGATGATATAGGAATTGTCAAAATACCTGACGTAGCAACAGTGATCTGCCTGACATGTGCTGTACCCTGCACTGTGCATGAAATTATCAAATTTCTTCTACTTCAATTTGCAAACCGACTCTTCCTTTCCCTGTACCATAAACCCTTCAAGTCGGGGCATGTAGATTTCTTCTTCAAGATCCCCATGAAGAAAGGTTGTCTTCACATCTAACTGCTCAATGAAGAGATCTTCAGTAGCCACCATAGACAGTACCATTTTGATGGTTGTAAGCTTCACCACAGGAGAGAAAATCTCGGAATAATCAATACCCTGCTTCTGCTGAAAACCCTTTACAACAAGTTTAGTCTTGTACCTCTTACTGTCATCGTGCTCAGTCTTCACCCGGTACACTCACTTATTGTGTAATACCTTCTTCCCAGATAGAAGATCTGTCAATTCCCAAGTCTAATTTTCAAGCAGAGAATCCATCTCCTCCTTCATGGTAAGCTCTCACTTGCTCAAATTTTAATCTTGCAAAGTTTCTTCATAACTTTAAGGTTCTCCACCATCTGTCAGCAGAATGTAATTCAAAGTTGGAGAATAACGTTGTGGAGAACGTCTAACCCTTTATGACCTGTGAATTGCAACTGTAGGGGTAGACTGCTCTGAAACTGATTGTTCCAGGAGTTGATGCCCCGGATCCACTCTCCTCATCACCACCATCTCTGTCCTGCACTCTGACCTCTGGTAAATCATCAAACTTTATCAACTCAAATTTCTACAGTGTTATTTCAAAAACTATACTAGATTTGTCCTTATACATAATCTTCTCATCGAAATTCACATTCATGCTCCTTATGTTCTTCCGACCCTAATCATCCCAAAAATGATATACAAATGCCTCATCTCTATAGCCAACAAAATAACACCTCTTTAACTTAGCCTTAAGCTTATTACAAGCATCAGGATTAATGAGAATAAAAACAAGACAACCAAAAGTCTTAAGGTGAGAAAATTTGACATTATTTTAACTCTAGACCTCCTTACTTAATTTATAGTTTAATCGAACAGATGACCCCCTATTGATCAAATAAACTGCAGTACTGACCGCTTCTGCCCAGAAAGTTTGTGATAGTTCAACGTGCAATCTCATGCTTCTACCCCGCTCATTAATGGTCAGGTTCATGTGCTCTGCAACACCATTTTGATGTGGTGTCCCTGGAATAGTCTTCTCCATTTTGATTCCCCGAGCTGCACAGTACTCTTTGAACCCACCATCAATGTACTCACCACCATTATCAGACCTCAAACATTTCAGCTTTAAGCATGTCTCTGTCTCAACCATAGCCTTCCAAGTCTTGAACACTCTGAATACATCAGATTTATACATTAAGAAATAAACACATACATTTTTGCTATGATCATTAATAAATGTGACGTAGTAACGAGAGCCTCAAAGAGATGCCACTAGAGAAGGTCCCCACACGTGTGTGTACAAGATACAACTTTCCTGCCTTTGGCGTCGTGCCACTTTTCAAGAAACTGACATTTCTCTGTTTCCCCATAATGAGACTCTCGCACATGCTGAAATCAACTGACTTCAATTCAGGTAGCTTGCCTCTGACCTGAAGTTCCTTCATATCTCTCTAACTCATGTGGCCAAGTCTGCAATGCCACAACTCTGCTGTGCTCTCTGCAACAGTAGTATCAATACTGTTAATTAACTCAGTAGTCATATACAACGTACCTATATTTCTTACTTTGAGCCAGTACTAATGCTCCTTTAGTAACCTTTCAGATGCTATTTGAGAAAACTACTGATTGTCCACATCATCAAATTGCCCAACAGAAATGAGGTTCTTCTTCAGTTCAGGAATGTGTCTGACCTTTTGCAGAGTGCACTTGTTCTTATTTGGAAGTGCAATGTTAATATCTCTCATTCCTACAACGTTCAGAGCTTCTTCATCTGCCAGATATACTTTCCCAAAGTCACCTGCAACATAATTCCACATTAATTCCCGATGAAAAGTTGTATGGAAAGAAACTCCTGAATCCAGTATCCAGTCATCAACAGAACTATGAATTGCTAGCAGTAGTGCATCATGAGATTCTTCAGTTACCATATTTGCAATGTCATTCTCCGTCTTCTTAGGATTCCTGCAGTTTCTCTTTATGTGGTCATTTTTGCCACAATTCCAGCAAGTTACTTGTTTATCAGACATTAACTTGCTCCTACTTCTATTCTTTGATTTTGATCTCCCCTGTTTGAGTTTCTGTTCTTTGATCTCCCTCTGGAATCAACATTTAATGCTGAACTCGAACCTGAGATTTCACCAGAATCTTTCCCGCGCACCTTCTCAGCCAAAATTAAATCATGAATATCTTCAGATTTCAGTTTAGATTTGCCTGCATAATTACTGACAACCATTCTCATAGCTTCCCAGCTATTTGATAATGAAGCTAATAAGATCAGTGCACGTATATCATCACCAAATTCAATTTTCACAGATGATAATTGATTTGTGATGATATTAAAATCATTCAGGTGTTGTACAATAGATGTACATTTTGTCATCTTCAAATTGAATAACTTCTTCATCAGATATACCTTGTTATTTGCTGATGGCTTTTCATACATACCTGACAGGACTGCCATAAGATCTGCAGTCTTTCTTTCCTTGACGATGTTGTGTGCAACGGACCTCGATAGAGTTAATTGAATAACCCCCAGAACCTATGAATCAAACAGATTCCATTCAGTTTCATCCATTCTTTCAGATCTTTTCCCCAATAACGAAAGATGAAGTTTCTTTCCATAGAGGTAGTCTTTTATCTGCATCCTCCAATAACCAAAATCTGTGTCATCGAACTTCTTGATCCCTGAAACTTTTACTTCATCTACAGTCATTATCTCTGATACCAGTTGTTATGGTATATATGAAATTCAAAACGATTGACGACGAAGTGAAAAAATAGGATGAGAAAAATCACACTATAAATGAACACACAGATTTACGTGGTTCGACAAATTGCCTACATCCACGGAGTTGCAGAGGATTTTACTAATTGAGAAATTTACACCACTTGATCGTCTTCAATTACAAGAGTGAACTCTTCTTTTCACTTCTTCACTCTTCTCTCTCTACACCGAGATACACCGAAGAAGAAGAA
Source organism: Phalaenopsis hybrid cultivar (assembly GCA_002079205.1). Taxonomy (NCBI): domain Eukaryota; kingdom Viridiplantae; phylum Streptophyta; class Magnoliopsida; order Asparagales; family Orchidaceae; genus Phalaenopsis; species Phalaenopsis hybrid cultivar. The sequence goes on along the minus strand of JXCR01084907.1, from coordinate 125,505 downwards.
ATACGTGCAAGAGAAAATATGTTTCTCTTATTGCGCATGCCACTAAGAAGAAATCAAGAACACCTTCTTCTTCCTTCCAAGCACGCAAAATCAACTAAGAAAGAGTACCTTGCGAAAACACCCTTTTCTGCCTCTGCTTCTCCTAAGCCTCAACAAGAATCCAACCAATCCAAGCAGAAAGTCTCCTTTCTTGCTTTGGCGAAATGAAAGAGGCGAGAGTTTCTGTTCTCGCTTGAAGGAGATGTGAGCTGGAGATCACAAAGACGGGAGCAGGAGATCGCGCTGACGAGAGTCGGGGTCCAGGGCGGAAGAAATACGTGCGGGGTTTTTTTTTTAACCGTCTCCACTTCTAACATGTCGTACAATTTTCATTGTTAGAGTAACTGTTATAGCTGAATCTGTTGTTGAAAGGGCTATTCAAGAAGAAACTATTTTATTTTAATATGGAGGCAAAATTTCTCTTATGTAAGATAGGTAAGTGCTTATGGGACACCATCCAGTTCCTTTTTAGTTTGGGAGTGGTGTCTTATGTGCCCATTTGAAGAAATGGCAATAAGAAGTGATGTGGCAAAGTGACTGAATGAAATATCTGACTCACAAGGCGTCGGNATGTAGGAAATCATTTTTTATATCACATTGTTGTATAGACCACTTATAATTCATTTCAAATAATATCATGATGCTATTAATGTTCATTTTTACTATATGAGCAAATGTAGCTTGATAATTAATCCCATTGATTGTATTTTTTTTTTATTATCAATCTTATTTTGTAACTTTAAGGCATCCTTCTGCTTTGTATTTAATCATGAAAATTCATTTGTATTTATTATTATTATTATTATTATTTGGCAATTCAAAGATCTCTCTTGTATAACTTTTTTTTTTCTAAACTATTTATCTCTCTCATGGTTTTCTTTTAATTTTTATTTTCAAATGTTTCAAATAGTGTTTATGGAATGAAAATAGTTCGTGTTGATGTTAGTTAGAGAGGCTTTATGAGAGGTAGAAAATTTATGGATGGAAATCTACTGAGACATGGGATATAAAGGAATAGTATTATATTGTTCTGTGTTAACTTATAACGATTTTGGTTCTAGATTTGTTGGAGATCGTAGCATGGCTCTTTCATTCTTGTATAGCACAAAAGCGTTATAATTGGCATAAGACCTGTATTTGTACGATTTTGAGTCACAAAAATGTCAAGATGAAAAATATCATTAAATTTATCTTTAAATTGATAATTCTCTCTTGAAAATAAGTTTGGGTGAAGAAACTATGAGTTTCATCGAAAGTGATATCTATTGAGGAAATTTTTTTTTGTAGGTAAATAATAACACATACCCCTTTCGTGTTCCAAGTATCTGATAAATACTTTAGGGTTCTTGGATCATGTTTTCGCTTATATTAATTATGAATATGATTATAGGCAATGCATTCATAGAAGAGATTGTTAAGAAGTTTTTTTGTAGGAAATTACTCTACCTAATGATTTTGATGATATTTTGAATCAATTACTCTTGAGAGGGAATTTTGTTTATTAAATAGATAGCCTTAGAATAGTTTCTTTCCCCATTATTTAAATTTTTATTGCGGATGAAAAAAATATTATTGTGACCTCTAAAAGGAGGTGATTTTTTCTTTCTAGACTTCATTTTATTGAGAAGTGTCAAGATGAGGAGATAAGTGAATAATTCAATCTTTTTTAAAGAAGAATGGAATATGTGATTAAAATAATCATGTCATTTATCAGTTTATAAAAAATTGATGTTAGAATTGAATCGATTCTGGATTATTTAATTCTGGATTATTTAATTAAGTATATCCGTGTTATTTGAGTGCAGTCATCGTAAAAATAATAAAATTAATGACTTTAGGGATATTTTGAATTTCAGAGGGTCCTCAAGTATTAGAATGAATCAACACAAAATAATTAGAAGATTTAAAGTTATTTTGAGGAATGAAAACACAATATTTAACAATTTTATAAGTTTCATAATAAAAATATTTAACATTTATATTTATGAAAGAAGAATGAAAAATATGTTTAATATTTTTAAAAGATTGTTGTCCTAATTTATAATGGTGTGTTCAAATGATGTTGATGGTTTGAGGGTTCAATGAGCATGGTAGCTAATCTTGGTTCTCAAGAAAGTGTCACCCATCATTTTCCTTAATTTTCTCGATCGTATTTTCTATAGTGAGATCTTGAAAAACATAATAATTAATAAAGAAGATGACTTTATAGTTAGGTTTTTTTTTTTTGATAAATTTATGGATGGAAAAAATGTTAACTGCACTATGTGAAAGGTACAATATATTATTGAGGGTTATGTTAACATTTGTTATAGACTCATATGCAATTTTTCTTTCTTTATTGCTAGGATATGGTTTGTAAATTTAAAATATGTTGAGAAAGTTTTTCATATAATTAATGGCCTTTAAATTCAGAATCCACGGAAGGGATAATTATTTGATGCACTAAAAACATAAGCAAAAGTCATATTATTCTAAATAAGAGAGTAAGACCTGGATGATTTTCGTAAGGAATTGAGAATTTTTATTTTTTTTTGTATGGCCTTATGACTCTATTAGGTAGTCTTTTATATATATATATATATATATAATATTGAAAGGCTAAAAAAGATAATATATTAAATAGAAAAAAAAGATACAGATGCAATGTGTGGAAGGGCCCAAACATGACACCCTGTCCACATAAAAAATCACAAAAGGTTTCAAAACTAGAAAAAAATAGAAAATACATTAGATACTAAAATAAAAAGCCTAACAATGTCGAAATGCATAGTATCAGGTGGCTAGAGAGCGACCCAATTTGGTCTTGCTTATGCCTCTAGTTTTATGGAAGGAGCAAGCTAATAAGTTGTTAAGATGATTGTCATTGCCAGTAGTAACCAATGTATTATGCAATATGTTCCCGAGTTAGAGTCGGTCTCCATTCTTCTTCTTCCTCCTGGAATAGACCTGTCATTCCTCATCCCAAGAATCAGTCTGATGTGGTGGTAGAGCTGAAGCAGAAGGAATACCAACCATAGTACCCACAATAGGTTTTAGTATACGTGAAGTATGAGTTGCCTCTACACCGGATACTTCCTGAAGAAGTGGAGCTATGAGTCTCTCCTGATTATCAGTCTGAACACTATCATTTGTAGGTAATAGTCCGTCAGTATTGTTTTCTATGGGGTTTGAAGGTGTCAACATCACATCACTCCCAGTAACAGTAACGACAGGGACAATAGAATCAGACACCAAAATATGTCATGTGGTAACTTTCTCTTCAGGTGGTACAGATATATTCTTAGAACCATCCTTGTTCACTTGATCTTTAGATTTCAAATTATTGTGAAGCTTATGACATTTATCAAGAGTATGCCCAAACATCTTACAATGAGAACAATAAGGTCTATGCTCCATGACGATTTGTTGTCAATATCCATTATGCATTGTGCCCAACCAGACTTCAGTAACATCAGACAAAGTAATATCTCTTTCCATAAGTATTCTGGTCACAGAAGGTCTCGTAAGGTTGAAATTGGGTAGATCTAGTTTCATAGGGTCCCAAGAATGACACCAATAGAGTAGAGAACTTGATGATGAGAAAAATGCAGCTTGAGATTAGGTAGACTAAACTATACCGGTACAGTAGGAGGTTCATGATTGAGGTCACTTGAGTAACTTCATTGGTTTACCAACAATGTTAAGATATTTTTTGGAGAAAATACGAGTGTAGTCTTTAGGCACGGTTAACTGAATCAAAACATGTCTCATATCCATAAGCCTCACTTTCTACTTTCCTGCTAATTTGAGTTCATCAAAACTTTTTCTGATAACTTCTATAGTTGGGTGTCCCCACTGAAAATTTCCAATGAGAAAATTTGAATTTGTCAGCCAAGGTTGAAATTTTTTACTCATAAAAATAGTGTTGTATTCTTACTCTTTCTGCTTGCATTCTTAATAAAAGAACAGTCACCTGTACCATCGCGATTCTCCTTATAACTTGAGGGGAAGACAACCGTCGTCTCCCCCAGAGGATTACCCACAATGTGGGCAAAAGCGGCTTTACCGGGCTCAACCGAAGGAGGAAGCTTCATCACAGCAAAGAAAAGCCCTGCAAGTCGGGCCGAGGGCAAAAAAAGACGAGCTGGGCGAAGCTGCACAGAAGATGAACCGCAGATGTCGAAACTGCATCTACAATCTCAGCACACCGCAGCTAGACGAGGCAGGAGACACGAACCACAGAAATGGCGCGGAGGAAACGACGAAACTGCAAAAGCTGGAAGACGCCGTTGTTTCGTCACTGGGCGCGAAAGAACCACGATGAAATCGAAGCGGGCGCATGAGGAGACGACGACGAAACCGAAGCCTTGCGTCGCTGGGCGCGAAAGATGAGACGACGATCGCAGAGGAGATTGACGAGCCCGAGCGAGCGAGCAAGCGTCAGTGGAGGTTGTTTCGTCTGCTAGTGTTATGGCGACCCATCACCGGCGGTTTCGTGTATATATATATATATATATATATCATTTTGTTCTTTATTTCTTCAATATTTAGGGCTTGTTATGGGTTCTTAATATTTGTCTTTGATGTGTCATTATTTTTGCGATAATTGCACCGGATTGTCATTGGAAGAAACTTTTTGTTCACTGGAGAAGTTCCTACAATAAAAAAATTTCGTAATAGGATTTAAAAGCTGTAATGACAGATTTTAAGGATCATTGTATCATCACAGTATAACATTTTGAGATATTGGCAGTAGTACAACTCCAATCAATAAACTTTTATGGCATTAAATTATTCAATGACAAAAAAATTATTCTATTTCATAATGGTAAGCTTTGTTCTAATTTTGTTGATAAGTGTAGTATTTTTCACTTTTAAAGTGTGTTTATGAAATCATTTTTGCAGTGGAGAGGAACTTAAATGGTCAATTTTTCTTTTATAGCATGGTGTTTCATAATCATTTTATGATCATAGAATTGATACTTATGTTATGGAGGTAGATCTCCATGGTGTTAAATATTTCCTTAAAAAAAAAATATTTTTACGATTTTGAATCATTTAAGATAATTTTTGTCACTCAAGTGATTAGATGCTTGAACTAAGAGTTCTCCTGTGGCCTAGTTTCCACCATTAATTATAGTTTGATTCCTTTGAGGTAAAGTCAAAGAACTCAAACATAGTGAAGAGAAGGAGAATCTCACAAGTGGATTGAGATTGGAAGTAGGAAATCCTAATCTTAGAGAAAAAGAACAAATGTTGGAAATAAGTCCTAATCTCACTCGGATATCTCTTAGAAAATAAATATTGAGTAAAAAATCTTACAAATTTTTATTGTTATTTCTTTACACAAGAGGTGGTGAATATATGCATCTTAAATAAACATTACAAAATAGAAATAAATCAAAAAAATGATGGGAACAATTAAGAATTGGCCAATGACCCGTAATGGGAAGCATATAGGTTGCAATTTGCGGGCCATAGAAAATTTGATCTAGCAGTATAAGACTTTGATCCATATGCCTTAGGCTCTTTGTATGATTAGCGTGATTGGGCCCCAACTGTGAAAGAGAGAAATTCAACAAATTCTTTTCACCCCAAGCATCTTTAGGTTGATGAAGGTTTCTTGACATGTTAAAAATTGTTCAAGAGAGGTAATCTTCAAATAACATTGGTTTAATCGATTCTTCTTGCTAGCAATGAAATCAACTTGACAAATCCCCGTTTCTTGGAAGAGGTTAATCTTTAGCTCAGGACCGTACGTAAGGATATGATTGTAGTACTTATAAATATGAAAAATTAAGCTCACATGCAATCAAGCATGTCATTATCAAAACTCAAAAAAATGCAGAATGCATGGATTATAATCAAATGGGTGAATGGTTGAATTGCATCAAAGTGGTATACAATCCTTGAGGATGAATTCTTTATCGGGGATAAAAGGGGATCATAATTTATGAGCCGAATGAATATGAAGAACTCTTACCGTCATTTACAATGATGGGGATATAAATAACCATTCTTAAATCGTCAATAATTGTAGGAGGGCTTAACCGGAATATTCTATTATTTGATGAATCAAATGATCTTAGTGTTTAAATAAGTTAATATATAATGATTGGATGCTTTCGGTTTCAAATTTAAATAAAATACTTATGTGCATTCCCATTTTATCTCGATGACTCGGTATTTTAAAAGTTGATCTTAAAATTTAACTATACGGTTGATGGCATGTTTGACAAATGTGAACCATGCTTGCTGGTGAAAGGTTATACCCAAAAAGGACTATTAAATACTTTTTTCTCTATGTTGATAATTGATTCAATTCGCCTAATTTAAGCCTTAGTTGTATTATTTAGATTTAGAGTTTTTTCATATAAATGTTAAAACAATATTATTTTAATGGCTGAATGTAGAAATTTATATGGATCAACCCATTGGTTTTATAACCAATGAAAATTAGTACAAAGTTCACAAATTTAGATCTTGTATTAGTGGGTGAAAAATTTTTATGGAATTAGAATTGCACCTTTCGTTAGGCTATTATCTCTATAGGCGTTGAAATATGGTGAAAGTGGTCATTATATATATGTCAAATGGACTAATAAAAGCTTTATGATCTTGCCCTTACATGCTAATATATTAATACAACAACAACAACAAAGCCTTAATCCCACTACGTGGGGTCGGCCACATGAATCCTTTTCCTCCATTGCGTCATATTTAGTGTCATATTTTCATTTAGTTCTGATAAATTATTATCATTTTTTATACAATAAGCCCAAGTCTTCCTAGTTCTAACTTTGTCTTTCTTAATAAAAATTGAATTTAAAACATTTACTCTCTTACTCGGAGCATTAGTGGTCGAAGTTTAATGTGACCAAACCATCTAAGACGACTCTCCCTAATTTTGTTCGTCACTAGAGCTACACCAATCCTATCACGGATATACGACTTTCTCTAATTTTGTCTGTCACAGGAGCTACACCAACCCTATCACGAATATATTCTTTTGATTTTCTCTAATTTTGTCTGTCACATAAGCTACAATAACCCTATCACGGATAAATTCATTATCCATTTTGTCTCTAAGTGTAAAGCCACTCATCCACCTAATCATTCTCATCTCGACAACACTTAACATTACGTTTCTCATTTAAAAGCCAACATTCAGTGCCATAGAGCACTGTAGCTCTCACCACCATCTTATAAAATTTTCCTTTCAGTCTAAGCGGTACTTTTCTATCACACAAAAAACCCGAAGCATTCCTCCACTTCAACCGACCAACTTGAAAAGCATTCCTCCACTTCAACCAACCAACTTGAATTCTAATTTTAACGCCCCCACTATATCACCATTGCTTCGAACAACTAACCCGAGATATCTAAATCGTCAAACCTTTTAATAATTTGATCGCCCAAAGTCACACTTCTGTCACTAGAGCTACTACTACTAAAATTACATTCCATGTATTCAATTTTGGTTTCACTCAAATGAAGGCCTTTAGACTCCAATGTAGACTTCCATAATTCAAGTTTTTCTTGGGCTTTTTCTGTCGTCTTATCCAGGAGAAAGATATCATCAGCAAAAAGCATACACCAAGGCATATCCTCCTGTAAATGTCCAGTAAGACCATCCCTGATGTAATCCAACTGAAATAAGAAAATATTTGGTCAATTCTCGTTCAGTTCAAACACAAGTAACAACTCTAGTATACATATCTTTAATGACTTGAATATAAGTCACATCAACACATTTCTTCTCAAGAACTCTCCAAAGGATATCTCATGGAACTTTATCGGAAGCTTTTTCTAAATCAATAAAAATCAAATGTAGATCTTCCTTATTATCTCTGAACTTCTCTATCAAACATCTCAATAAATGTATAGCTTCTATAGTAGACCTGCCCAACATAAATCAAATTGATTATGAGAAATCTTTGTAATATCTTAACCTATGTTCAATTACCCTCTCCCATAATTTTAAAGTATGACACATCAACTTAATTCTAATAAATGTATAGCTTCCATAGTAGACCTGCCCGGCATAAATCCAAATTGATTATGAGAAAAGTTTGTGATGCGTCTTAACCTATGTTCTACTCTCCTTCCATAAATTTAAGTAAAACACATCAACTTAATTCCTCTATAATTTGCACACTCTCGTGCATCCCCTTTATTCTTAAAAATGAGAACCAAAATACTCTTCCTCCACTCCTCGACAATTTAATTTCTCTTAATTTGCACACTCTTGTGCATCCCCTTTATTCTTAAAAATGGGGACCAAAATAATCTTTCTCCACTCCTCAAACTTCTTTTTTGGTTTTTAAAATAATATTAAAGAGTTTAATAAGCCAAGAAACTCTCAAATCTCCGAAATATTTTCACACTTCAATTGGGATATCATCAGGTTCTATAGACTTTCTACCCTTGATTTTCTTTAAAGCCTCATCAACTTCTTTTTTACAAATATGACGATAAAAATGAAAACATGATGATTTTAAGATCACCGAGGTCGATCATATTTTCAGAACTTCATTAAAAAAATTTTCAAATTAACTCACCCTCCTATGTTGAATATCTTTTTCTAAGGAAAACACTTTTTGATTTTCATCTTTAATATATTTTACTTGAGTTAAATCTTTACTTTTCTTTTCTCTTGTTTAACTAGTTTATACATATACTTTTCACTCTCATTGGTTTCTAATCTATTATACAGATCACTAAAAGTTGAATTTTTATTACCACATATTGTTCTTTTAGACTCCCTACGAGTCTTCTGATATTTTTCTCAATTCTCTAAGCTTTTACATTTAAATCAATTTTTATAGCATAACTTATATTTTTTCTTTTCTTACACATTATTATTCTATCAACAACTATTTTTATTTATTGAAACTTTTTCTTTTGACTCTCCAAGTGCATCTTTTGCTACTTGTTTAATAGTGTTTGTTACTTTTTCTCAGATAGCATTTGCTTCTTCAGAAATATCCCAAATTTTAAAAGCTTGAATTTTACTCATAAAAATAATTTTATTTGTCTTTTAAATTCCCCCATCTAATTTTATGATGATGATACTAATACTCCATATTTTACAACTCTTTATCTTAAAATTTAGAACTAATAATCGATGTTGGATGCTTAACTCCTTACTTGGAATGACTTTACAATCTTTACAATCACGACGATTTCTTCTTCTCATAAGAAAATAATTAATTTGTGTTTTATTAGTTTAATTCTTATAAGTAATAAGATACTCATCTCTTTTCTTGAATAAAGTATTAGTAATAAGAAAATCATACGATAAAGCAAAATTTAAAATGACTACTTTCTTCATTAGTCACTCCAAAACTGTAGCCACCATGAATATTTCTGAAATCTTCTATCACTCTACAGACATGTTCATTTAAATCTCCTCCAATAAAAATTTTTTCTTCAAGAAATATCATTTGTATTAAGTCTTCTAAGTTATTCCAGAATATATCTTTAGGTTATATATTAACCTACTTGAGGAGCATACACTCCTTAGTATCAATAACAATCTTAAGGGCTATAATTCTATCTCCAAGTCTATTAATTTTTACAACATTATCTTTCAAACTATATTTTATAATTGCACCTACACCATTTCTATTGCGACTCTTACAAAAATACCAAAGTTTAAAACCTAACTTATCAATCTTTTTTTCTCCAACCGATTTAGCTTCTTGAATACATAAGATTTTAATTTTTCTATGAATCATAATATCAACTAATTCAATTAATTTACCATTGAGGGTACTTATATTCCAAGATTCTATCCTAATTTTAGTTTCATGTACTAACTTCTTTACCCGCATTCATCCGTAATGTGAGAACCCTTGCTTATTTGACACTACACACGGGCTCCGGTGTAGCAGTCATTGCATACTTTTCAATGTATTTAGACCATACAGCGCGTCGCTTCCAGGAGACGCCCTAAGACTTAACACAATGATCAAAATGATTTGTCATGATTTTTTCGATAAATTTTACGTTGGTTGTCGACTACCTAACATAACCCTCCACTTTTCACATCTGGGCTTGAGACTGACAATGACAATGTTAACATGCTAATATATTAATGATTGGAAAAATGGTGCATTCAAAGTTTAATCATTTGCTATGAAAATACTGTGATTCCTTATTGAAATGCTATTAGTTGTTTGATATATAATACTGTGTCTACAACTTGATATTATTCTATTTTTTTGGTGATAATCATTTGCTATGAAAAACATTCTTGAAGAATTCATTGGCAAGCCATGAAATTATTTTTTGATATCCTATGGGAACGTTCAGATACAGCTTTGCTTTATCATAGCGAAAAAATATGATTAATATCGTGCATTGATGTTGATTATGTGGGAGACGAAGATAGACACTACTTTTTTACTTTTCAGGTCTTTCTTTGATAGCAAGAGACAATCATGTGTTTCACTATGTACCATGGATGTCTAGTATCTAATCTATGCTTCAACTTCATTAAAGGCTATCTAGCTGGAATGATTTCTAATATGCCTTGAATCTCTCATTCATAAGGAATGAGGTAGCATTATTATCTAGCAACAATATTATACCAATTGTGACTGTGAATGAATCTTAGTTCTATTGTAGGACCCAGAACATGGATTTGAGATATCTCTACATTACATAGAAATATGTCACGTTGATGTATATTCTTATTCCTATTAAGAGGATGTTGGTTGATTTACTTATTAAATTATCTTTTGGGATACTATGTTTTTTAAAAGAGCAAAAATTGTGCTTGTAATGAAGGGAGAGAAATTAGTAATTTGCAATTCTATTTCATCTATACTTAAGCATTTGAGACTACTGGGATATATATCCTCATCATCGTTAGCCTCACATATCATAACTACTTGGTGTCTCAATTTTATGGCTCATTTATTCTATTCAGCACTTCAAAGTAGTTTATTTCAGTTGGCACTAGTTTTCTTACACAAACTTTACGACTAGGCTACTCAGTTTTACCATTTTGTCATATTCCTTTTTGAAGTTATTCTATCTATATGCTTTAATAGTTCATTTTCTATCTTCTATGATACATGCCCTTGATATCTATATTCATTTTTCATCATTTTATCTACAACTTATGTTATGCCCATTATCTATAATATAGTATCTTAACTTTATTGACATCATATTCTTTCACTTATTTATCGCCCAACAGTTAAATTTGTAAGGCTTTAACAATTTAATTCATTATTACAAAAGTAACTTGTACTTAATATACATTTTGTCTTGTAGTGCCCTTGGGGCATATTCGTTACCCATCTTCCTCTAGCTCTAATGTTATCCCTACATTTGTATGCCATTCTTGTTTGATCTCCTGGCATTATTATTTATTGATATTTTTCATTTTCACATTCATTTAAGTTTTCTTTCTTTTTTTAACTGTTTGGTGCCATGAAATTTAAGAGGACAGTGCTTTTCGAGTGTCTTTTTTAAGTTAATCTTCATTTACTTTGTATTTTAAGTATGCTGATATTGACAGAAGTTGTAACGCAAGGTGCTCGAGATATGGTTGATGACACGTGTGAAAGCAAGCTATATGTTGGCAATCTGGACCAAAGAATCACAGAGTAATAGAGATAAACTGAAGTTTCTATTATACTCTTCTCTTTTTAGACTTTTAAGTATTATTTCACCACCATTATTACACTCTCGAACTTCAAAACATCCAGAGCCAATGTGATCAAGATGTTTTCTCCTTTTGGTAAGATAATATCTGAAGACTTCTTATGGCACACTCGAGGTCCTAAGAAGGGCGAACCGCGCGGTTACGCTTTTATCCAATACGGTTCCAAAGAGGTAATTTGTTTCACCGCTTTATCTCTCATTTAACAGCTTCAACAATCTTATGTTTGTTTTTGAAGTAAGTATGCAGGAAGCTCAACTTGCAAAGACGGAGATGAATGGGAAGTTGGCTTACGGACGCCCTTTGGTTGTTCGTTATGCGGATGAGAAGTACCATTCGGATACGAAGGATCTGCCGAAAACCGCATTCAATCTTAAGAAGTCATCTTTTGCTTCAGGAAGTGGAACATGTCAGGCGAGCAGAAGTGCCAAAATTGCAGCAATCAAGAATAAACTGAAAACTTTGGAGCAGGAGGGATGCAGTTCTAAGAAATTGAAGACAGAAAGCTTTTATGTTGGCCGTGGGGATGTCAAAGAAGAAGATTGATTGATTACTGATTGTTTAAGAGGCAGCTCAAGCAATACTGGTTCAACTTTGCTGGCAATACAGTTGAATATTTTGTGAGAATAGATGCAAATGAAGTTGTAGTTATGAATTAGCTTCGAAGAGAAAATTTGAAGTTAGCCGTTGGAGGTTCAAAGATTAGTTTGCAATTCATTGCTGATTTGTCTATTTTGTACAACAGCAAGTCTCATCATGAATTTGCTCACTTTTCTTTTCATAAGTTTTTTTTTTTCCCTTAATTTATTTGGCGCAAATTGTTGAATTTTGTATGCATTTCTTGAATTTTTAAATAGAATATTTACATACATACCATTCAATTCTTATGCATTTACATATCTAACACCAAAACTTTAATTTTTACATGTCACCTTATGCATAAAAATGCCTATATCACTAGTTCAAAGTTAAAATATTGATTTTTTTTTTTTAATGATTTTGGATGATAAAAATGTAAAAGTTAAACTCTAGGGGTTAGATATGTAAATACATAGGAATTGGATGGTATGTATGTAAATGTCCATTTTTAAATTTATGAGATATGGATGAATATTATTTAGTGTCCTTTTTGTTTTTAATTATGGTGAAGCTATCCTGCTTTTATTTTATTTTATTTTAATTATTAAGCCAAATATTTTTACTTGATTTGAATCATGAAGCTTTGTGAATGAAGTTCACTTTCATGCATTCTAAGTGATGCTACAAAGGAAACATTTGAGTTGTGAGATCTTTCAACCATGAGCAATTTAATTTTTTTTAAAAAATGTGAAAAATGCATAAATTAATATGATCATATCCATAAAATTAAGATATAAATTAAGGTTTTGCCTCTCCAAAAAGCCCAAAATTCAGCAGCTTAGGAGCTCATTTTAATGATTATTTACATTGGTAAACTTTGTTATTTTTACTTGAAGGTAAACTCATCATGGTGCTTCATAAGATAAATTTAATTGGTTTTGATTTTATATAATTTAAAAAGTTAGAATGGATTGAAAATAGATTGGCCCAAATTACAAATCTAAAGATGACTAGTTAATATAATGATTTTGAATAGATTTTAAGTGCTAATGTATATTAGGTCCTATATATTTTGCATGATAGATTGATCACCCTAATTTAACTAGAAGACAACAAAAATTATTATTTATATTCATCTAGATAGCCTATAGAGGATGAATTCTAGTGCTTAATTATTCCAATGTATATGTCTTAATGATAATCTACGCATATTAAAAGTTATTATTATTATTTTTTTTTTTGCTTCAGAAAAGTTAGCCCAAAGGGCAATAGTGTGATTCTAATCCGTGATCTTATGGTGAGATATTAGACCGTGAATCACTAAGTTATGAGTAAGTGAGCTATCAAAAGTTGATGATGGTGGTGTTTGGTTTTTAATTTTTATAACATCTGAACAACTTATTTTGCTTTTTAGAGGAGAATGTTAGATGTACTTGTTCAAAATATAAAAGCTAAAAATATTGTTAACCTCATTTTTGGATGAGGTCTAGTTTTTTCCTCTTTAGTAACCTAGGGTCTAGCTATAGGACTTTCCTGTTGACTATTTTTAGAGAACTAGAAAAGGAACCCTCACAATTAGAAATTCTAAACTCTTCTTTGCTCAACCTGAAGTTTATATATTGGTCCTGACCTCTAACACTGAATAGGTAGGGTCAATATCGAGGAGCTCAAGGGGAGTTCCCCATAGGATGGCCAGACTTTAAGACTAACCCTGGGTGATTTGGTTTTGATGGGGCTAGCTTGCACACACTACATTCTCTCACATACCCTAAACCCTTTGACCTCTTTGAAGATAATATCCCCTAATTTTTATCTAAAGTTTTCTTGGGTGACACCCATTATCTATGATGTAATTAACTATAGAGGCTTGCCCTTATAGAAAGTTTTTCCGAACCTAGCTTAATATAAACTCTATTTAATCCTTCATATTAAATAAAGAAACTTGTCGGTTTATAATAAAAATGGTTTCGCAGACTTAACGGATGTCATACAATCTTTAGTTTATTTAATAAAGTCTTACCAATAAGTGACGTGTTTATCCTTCAAAATGAGTACATTACTTGCGGTATTAGTCTCATTTATTTAAACTACTGTGGATATGAGATCGGTTCAGTCTTGTATTTTCAAAATTTTAAAATACAATTTTTTTTCCAAATTATATATATTAAATTAAATTAAAAAAAGTGTTAGGATATCCATCATAACAGCCGACAACTTCACAACTCATCAACTTTTTAGTGCCGACACATATTTAATATTACATGAAATTATTGTTGATTTAAGTCGAAAGTAATTTTAGATGGATTATTGATTTTGGGTATCTAAAGACACTCCGATACAAATATATTATATTTGAAGTTATTGATCTAGGACATGTTGAAATTATTTAAGAACATCCTAATAGTGAGATTTAATAATTTAATAATTAATAATTTTTGCATTTACGCTGCTCAACAATTATTATATATGGTTGCAAAAAGTATCAATTATAGTTAAATACTTGAAATTAAAATTAATTTTTAATTTTCTAAATATTTATTGATCATTTTCATTGATAATCTTATGCTTATTAATTAATTAGTAATTGATAAAAAAAAATGAATATAGAAAATAGGCATGACTACACAAGACGATGGATTACTATACTAATATGAATGCATAACATATTGCAAGGATGATGTAATTGAGAGTGAATGTAAATCATGTGGAACACCTATTTGCAAGCTACATGAAGAACAATATAAGCAAAAAGGATGCCCTTTTTGAAAGATTACTTTGTTTTTGACCTCTTACATAATGATTAAAAGGATTTTTCTTATATATATTATTGGATATATGAGACAATATTAGGAGTAAAGATGAAAACATGTGCATTATATCTTCCTTTTATCATTGACATATTCAAAGTTAGTTTAAGAGCCAATAAATATTAGAGATGATTGGTGTGGTCATAAATGATATATTTATAAATAGGGCGGTCAAAACGGCTCGTGTTCGACTCATTAATTTCGTTTGATAATTTAACGAGCCGAACACGAACTAAGATGTGTCGTTCGTGCTCGGCTCATTTTGGCTCGAAATACTACTCATCAAGTTTATATATAAAGTAGTATTTTAAAAAAATATAAATGACTACAATNGAGCCGAACACGAGCTGATTATGGCTCGCTCGTGTTCGGCTCGTTTACACCCCTATTTATAATGCTTGAAATTTAAATTAAAATAATACTACTATGAATAATTTATAATTTTTTTAACATATACTATGTGCTCAGGGTTAAGTACTACAGAAAAATGAACCTCCACATCTTACTTGGAGCTATTAACCTCATAATTTTCCTTACTTCTCGTCTAAATCATCTAGTTAGATATGAACTTGATTAGCTTTTCTCAATGCTTGAATTGACTGAGGCCATGATTGGTCTAACCGTAGAATTGAATCATTCTAAAGATTTCAATACATTCAAATCAGTTGAAGATNATGAACCTCCACATCTTACTTGGAGCTATTAACCTCATAATTTTCCTTACTTCTCGTCTAAATCATCTAGTTTGATATGGACTTGATTAGCTTTTCTCAATGCTTGAATTGACTGAGGCCATGATTGGTCTAACCGTAGACTTGAAGATTATGTTTAGCAATGGCCCAGAAAATTATTTCAAAGCCATAGCTTAGCCTGAGGCATCTAATTTAACCAAAATTGACTACTGTCTTAACCTCTATAATCCAATTTTAATTTAGTTTTGGTGACATACTAAAGGCTGACTTAATTAAACCCTATGTTTGGGCTTAGTTTAATCCAACCCCATTAGATTTAAATAAACATATGGTTGGGTTAATTAGTATTTAAAATGATCATTTATCAAATGCAATAATTTAATCATAAATGAATTAACTCTAATTTTCCATGTGATCACATCATTTTGATTAGGGCCGAAGAAAAGTTAACTTANCCCAGAAAATTATTTCAAAGCCATAGCTTAGCCTGAGGCATCTAATTTAACCAAAATTGACTACTTTCTTAACCTCTATAATCCAATTTTAATTTAGTTTTGGTGACATACTGAAGGCTGACTTAATTAAACCCTATGTTTGGGCTTAGTTTAATCCAACCCCATTAGATTTAAATAAACATATGGTTGGGTTAATTAGTATTTAAAATGATCATTTATCAAATGCAATAATTTAATCATAAATGAATTAACTCTAATTTTCCATGTGATCACCTCAATTTGATTAGGGCCGAAGAAAAGTTAACTTAGTCTCGAACCGTCGGATGCTTCGACTCAATTAGTCATTTTAAAACTATTTATGCTAATTGGTTTGCCAAATCTTTTCCGATAGGTTTTTATTAGTAAATCATACATAGATTGATTAAGATTAACCATCAAAATATCTAAAATTAAGATTAACCATTGGCTAGCCCGCTATTAATATAATTAACCAAATAAAATCTGAACATTAAAATTAATGACATTGGCCCAAAGACCTTAATTTGTTAAATCCTTGTAGTATATGCATAACTTGAGTCAATTTGACCATTAAACCATCAAAATGAAAAGATTGATTGAACCCACATCCCTTGGTGAGTATTAATATATCATTCATGTGTAAACAACAATATTACCCATTGTTTAGGCACATACCCATCAAACCCAAGATAAACCAAATAAACCTTAAGGTCATTTTAACTATTTTACCTAATTAGTTCCAACTAATTCATTTAAATAGTTTAAATGTTGTAATTATAGTTTAATTAATATTAATTGGACTTTGATTGTGTTAATTGACTCGATTAACCAATAAGACTCAAGATGAATAAATTGAGACTAAACTTTCAAAGTAATCAAATTGGTCTAAACCTTAAAATTAACTCCAATAGATTATTTAGGTTTCAAATTAACTAAATCAAATCATGGATTCGCCCAATTGGAGCTTGAGACCCTAATTGATCAGCCAAATAGTTTAATCTAATCAACTAATTAATTTTATTAGGATTTTAAATAAACCTAATTAACTATTGATGTTTAAATATAGTTTAATTTAATTACTATTAACTATTAAACCTTGATTGAAATCTTAATTTTGAAAATTTCCTAGAAAAAAATTGATACAATATCATCTAACCATCATCTGGTCCATATAAACGTCGCCTTCCATTTGAAAGTTCTTAGCTTAATCCATCAATCACAACAACTAAATTAGAACTAATTAAGGTTGATTAAGGTATGATATAAAGAGGGCCGGCTAATCGCGTAGTTATTCATTGTCATTAGCTTTAAGTAGGGGTGTAAACGAACCGAACACGAACGAACAGAGCTTGTGTTCGTGTTTGGTTCGTTTGAAATTTAGTTTGTTTGAAATAAGCTCGTGTTTGAAATTGTTCATGAAGTCACTGTTCGTGTTCGTTTCTTAACGAACGAGCCGAACACG
>JXCR01084907.1:52292-102093 GCA_002079205.1 Phalaenopsis hybrid cultivar | reverse complement strand
AACACAAATTATGAATTACATTTTAAAGTGCTTGAGATATATCATTGGACTAAATATGCTTCAAGAACAAGTATCACAAGTAAGAACACTAAATTCATTGAACATATATTGTTATACAGATGTAGCATCTCGATATACAGTTATAAATCTAGTACTAATATTGTAAAATAAATTATATGAAATAGGAACTGTTTATTCATCTTTATCCTCCTCCTGCGGATCATCATCATTATTTTCCAGGTACTTTGCGGCACTCTCAAGCAGCATGTTCATATAACGATCATAAGCATCTTTACGTAAATCTACGTGCATCTGTACCTGCCAATAATTTCAATCAAAAGTATTAAGAAATGTAAATATAATTTAATTATATTTTAAATAATGATGTTTAGTATTGTCCGTTTTTTACACGAGTCAAATAAAACAACTTGAAGACCAACATAGATATCAAAAAAGTTCAGTTTTTAGAAAAATTATTGTATCAGGACACCTGTATCAGGTGTTCAATAATAGGGTGTCACGTGGCAACCCAGGTCTGAATCATGTATGTCAGTGGGCCCAAATTATCACGTGACCCCTTATTATTGGACACCTGATGCAATAGTTTCTCCAGTTTTTAATTGTTGGAATGAAGAGAAAATTTTTTTTTTCATATTTTTATCAATCATTAATTACATATTATCATTCAAATAACAAAATGCATGCAGCAAAACAAAGCGGACAAATTACCTCAATACGATCATGATTTTCAGAAGGTCAGCAACCCATGCATTGTTATGCATTTACTGCGCATAGTTTTATTTACAAAAAGCTCACTATTCTTATAAAATCATTGAGCAAATTTTTATGACAAAAAGAGAGAAATCCCACTNCATTATTTTCCAGGTACTTTGCGGCACTCTCAAGCAGCATGTTCATATAACGATCATAAGCATCTTTACGTAGTTCTACGTGCATCTGTACCTGCCAATAATTTCAATCAAAAATATTAAGAAATGTAAATATAATTTAATTATATTTTAAATAATGATGTTTAGTATTGTCCGTGTTTTACACGAGTCAAATAAAACAACTTGAAGACCAACATAGATATCAAAAAAGTTCAGTTTTTAGAAAAATTATTGTATCAGGACACCTGTATCAGGTGTCCAATAATAGGGTGTCACGTGGCAACCCAGGTCTGAACCGTGTATGTCAGTGGACCCAAATTATCACGTAACCCCTTATTATTGGACATCTGATACAATAGTTTCTCCAGTTTTTAATTGTTGGAATGAAGAGAAATTTTTTTTTCTTCATATTTTTATCAATCATTAATTACATATTATCATTCAAATAACAAAATGCATGCAGCAAAACAAAGCGGACAAATTACCTCAATACGATCATGATTTTCAGAAGGTCAGCAACCCATGCATTGTTATGCATTTACTGCGCATAGTTTTATTTACAAAAAGCTCACTATTCTTATAAAATCATTGAGCAAATTTTTATGAAGAAAAGAGAGAAATCCCACTTGTAAAATATTCACTTTTATGAACGTCATGACACTCCATTAAAATGATTTTTTCCACCCGTTTCGGGTAGTTTATAGGTGCGGCCAGCATTTTCAAAATGTCGCATCACCGTTTGGAAAATATGTTTCGGCAGCTTATCCGAAAAAAAAACGATTGGGTTTTTACACAAAACGCAAGCAGCGCGGGCCGTGTTTCAGGATAAACTGTTTATCTGGATAAGCACAAGCAGCTCCAAACACGGAGCTAACTGGAGAGGAATATATAGATACCGAGTTCTTTATAGAGGTAGAATATAATGAAAACTAGAAGAAAAGCTACAACTCCAGCTCTAAAACTTACCTCTGATTTCAGCTGCTCCCTNCACTTTTATGAACGTCATGACACTCCATGAAAATGATTATTTTCACCCGTTTCGGGTAGTTTATAGGTGCGGCCGGTATTTTTAAAATGTCGCATCACCGTTTGGAAAACACGTTTCGGCAACTTATCCGAAAAAAACGATTGGGTTTTTACACTAAACGCAAGCAGCGTTTGCCGTGTTTCAAGATAAGTTGTTTATCTGGATAAGCACAAGCTGCCCCAAACACGGAGCTAACTTAAGAGGAATATATAGATACCGAGTTCTTTATAGAGGAAGAATATAATGAAAATTAGAAGAAAAGCTACAACTCCAGCTCTAAAACTTACCTCTGATTTCAGCTGCTCCCTCTTCTGCTCCTCATCTGCATAAAAATAGCTATAAGATTCACTCTCCATCCTTCCTCTTCGCTCCCTATGGCTTCTTCCTCTCTTTAAACATGATTTTTATCTCTATATATAATCAAGAAAATAACTAACTAAAACTGGCCACATATGTGGATATATGTTTTTTATCCCNCCTCTTCTGCTCCTCATCTGCATAAAAATAGCTATAAGATTCACTCTCCATCCTTCCTCTTCGCTCCCTATGTCTTCTTCCTCTCTTTAAACTTGATTTTTATCTCTATATATAATTAAGAAAATAACTAACTAAAACTGGCCACATATGTGGATATATGTTTTTTATCCATTGTTTCCATCAACTGACATTAAAAAAACTCAAAATTGCTCAGTAAAAGTAGGTACTTTGCCTTTATCTTTTTTTTCCTTCGAATAATTGTTTATTGCCATGTACCAACGTTGTCCAAATGGAGCCACTTTTCTTCTGCATCGTGTTATCGAGGCAGCTGTTGAGTCCAACAGGTTTTAGTTCACCTTAATCGACTATTATTATTCTTATTATTCATTTGGTAAGTTTAGAAGTGGATGTTGTTTTGATTAATTGGTATAAGTGGGAATCAAAGTAGATGTTGGCTTTTCAATCCATTTCGTTGGTTATGTATGTAGCAATGTTTATTTAGATAGTTTGGTTAATAGGCACAAGCAATATGAAATTTTGTTTTCTGTTGGAAGTGATGATAATGGGTTTAATAATTGTATACTTTGTTTGATTATTGATATTTGATTAGTTCAAGGTAGGCTTAAGATAATTTAAAATGATTTGTTTAAGCAACATGTATGGATTAGACCGGTTCATCCAAGAGCATTTGAAATGGTTGAAAATCTATGTTTTGGGACAATTGTTTATAGGTGAAATTTTTTGTTAATTTGGGATTATATGGGGTGGGTTTATCAAGGGGACATAACCATATTTTAAGGGCGGGCAATTATCCAATTTAAAATTTGTTTTTTTTTAATACTATAAGGTGTTTTAACAAACATATTGCCCCTCAATAAATTTATTTATTCAAATTTAAAGGAAGAATAAAATCAATTTTATAGTTTCTGCTAAGATCATGAATGTAGGGGTAGTATTCCCCATTGTTAAAAGAGTGGTTGATTTGATTGTTGGGGGNGTTTTAGTTCACCTTAATCGACTATTATTATTCTTATTATTCATTTGGTAAGTTTAGAAGTGGATCTTGTTTTGATTAATTGGTATAAGTGGGAATCGAAGTAGATGTTGGCTTTTCAATCCATTTCGTTGGCTTTGTATGTAGCAATGTTTTATTTAGATAGTTTGGTTAATAGGCACAAGCAATATGAAATTTTGTTTTCTATTGGAAGTGATGATAATGGGTTTAATAATTGTATACTTTGTTTGATTATTGATATTTGATTAGTTCAAGGTAGGCTTAAGATAATTTAAAATGATTTGTTTAAGCAACATGTATGGATTAGACCGGTTCATCCAAGAACATTTGAAATGGTTGAAAATCTATGTTTTGGGACAATTGTTTATAGGTGAAAATTTTTGTTAATTTGGGATTATATGGGGTGGGTTTATCAGGGGGGACATAACCATATTTTAAGGGCGGGCAATTATCCAATTTAAAATTTGTTTTTTTTTTAATACTATAAGGTGTTTTAACAAACATATTGCCCCTCAATAAATTTATTTATTCAAATATAAAGGAAGAATAAAATCAATTTTATAGTTTCTGCTAAGATCATGAATGAAGGGGTAGTATTCCCCATTGTTAAAAGAGTGGTTGATTTGATTATTGGGGGTTCATTTAATACAAACTCTCTAGTTATGTAATGATAAAATTATGATACCTTTTATTACTGATTAAATGTCTTATTATTTTGTAAAGGCAACATTGTTTTGATAAAATGATATACTAACTTTAATTTTTATAAATGAATATTCTATTGTGCATATAAGAATTTCTTTCCCACATTTGACAATTGAGCTATTTGATAAAATTATTCTATTCTCATTAGAATTTTTAGTAGACAAATATTCTTGAATGACTTCATAGTATTTCCTTGTAATTTTTATGGTCTTAGTGGGACTTGAACCTAGTAATTACTATTGTATTAGTGGAACTTGATGCTTCTCAAAGCCATTTAATCATCATTTTAATTGGCTCTCATGAAAAAGAGATTATTGATAAGCTTTTGTTCTCATTGTCTTTTGTTGAGGCATAAGATTATGTTTATAGTAAGGTGCTCAAACAAGCACAACATCATCAACAAATTTTCATTAATTTTGTAGAATCTACCTTTCATTAGATAGAGAATGTACCACATGTTCAAATTATATTGAGGCATTTCTGCCTTCATCTCCATTGACTGATGATCTTTTTTCTAGAATAAAAAATATTCAAAACACTCTTTTCTAAAAAATGTTGACTATTNAAACGTCATTTTAATTGGCTCTCATGAAAAAGAGATTATTGATAAGCTTTTGTTCTCATTGTCTTTTGTTGATGCATAAGATTATGTTTATAGTAAGGTACTCAAACACGCACAATATCATCAACAAATTGTCATTAATTTTGTAGAATCTACCTTTCATTAGATAAAGAATGTAGCACATGTTCAAATTATATTGAGGCATTTCTGCCATCATCTCCATTGATTGAAGATCTTTTTTCTAGAATAAAAAGTATTCAAAACACTCTTTTCTCAAAAATGTTGACTATGTAATTGTTTGGCATATACAAAGGGTTAAGATGTGCATCAAAACACCAGCCTCTTAATCATGTATCTAACAAGCACAAACACATTATCCACTTATTCTCTACGGATAATGTCAGTGAGCGGCTTTCAATGCCCCACTCATACTTATAACAACTTTTAAATTGTAAATAGGTTATGTCTTTACCATTCATCCATCTTCTTGGCTTTAAATAAGTCTACCTCATCAACAAGCCCTATCGTTGTGTCAAGCATAACCTTCACACAATCTGGAAAATTTTCTTCTATTCTAATTCACTAAAAGTTTCGATCTAGACTTGTAAACCTACCAGTATATTGACATGTCCGCCTCTCAATTGCTCAAAATGCTCTAAGTTTTGCTTTTCTGACTTTTTGCACCTTGTCAATTGATCATCATGCACAATCTAAGGGTATAGATAGGGTGGTTTCTTTGGATCTTCTGGTAACGACTCAAAAAGAGAAGAAAGGGGAATATATTTAAACATACTATTTCTGACTATTTACAATAATTGCACAAATACATACTCTTGCACTGATGGTGTACACTCAACTTCTATAGTTTTGGTCTGCTTAGCAATTCTAGTGCACTTCTTCTTGATCCTTCTGTTCATACTCCTCCACTGTGTATTAATCAAAATAGGCATAGTAATGATGGACTTGAGCTTGGACTTTATTGGTGCTATGTGAAACTCACCACGAGCTGGAATGATCTCTACCTCCCTTACTGAGAACTCAATCAAGGGTTTCCTTTCAGGAACTTCCTTTGGCTCAGGCATTGCCACAAAGCATGTTTATGTTATCAAATCCTATGCCAAACTTGATAACCGGGTCATTTGTTAAGTTGCTTTGCTCAACAGCATGATTGACACTATTTACAAAAGTGAAGATGAGCTTCCCGAGGGACATTTTCCTACAACAAGAATGAAGAATTAATTGTCATCTAGAGCTCAATCACATATTTAAAATTAATTACGTTAATCCTCAATTAAATTTTAATTTGATTAATGAACTGAAATGATTATAAGTCAGAATTTAGGCATTAACAATTGGGTTGAAAGAGCATTGAGTTTTGAAATTTTTGAAATTTGAATGAGTTCAATGAAGTTTGAGTGAATTCAATGAGATTGAATGAGTAAAATATCGTTCAAGTTAGACGTTAAATTCAAAATAAATATAAATCAAATTTTCTTTAAAATTAAGAGATTTAGTTTTTGGTAGACTTCTATTATGGTTCAAAAGTAAATTTTATTAATGGAGCACCCCATACAACACTATACATAATATTTCTTCGCTCATGGTAAGCATTGGATGTTCATCATTACAATCAATCAATTGATAAGAGCCTCTGTGATATTCTTTTTCTATTGTAAATAGGTCTTCTCGTATTGATTCAAGCTTACTACCTATTTCTCAATGGACTAGAATAGGACTTGTTAGGATTAACAACAATTCCCCCCATTCAATATATTCTAACTAAACTAACTTATCGTAAGCTTTAACCATTCTTGCTTGGTAGAGTTCAAGGTTTAGTTGAGCTAATAAATTCTTCTCTCCTAGTCTTTTGAGTTCTCTTAACCACAACTAGATTCTTTAGGCAAGTAGCAACTAGATATCAAGTTTATTGTATGGTATACATAGCAAACATCTCTATCGATATTTCTTTCATATTCATTTTATCTTCTAGTACACAACAACCCCTTATTGACACATACATACGATCAACACATATGGGGACCTACATTAGTGTGTTCTGTCCCAACTTTCCATTTTCAAGTAGTCTGAGGGGAATTTCTTATTAACTTATCCTTAATTTATTGAGAAAAAAAAACAACTCTAGTTGGTTTGTTATAAATTAATAGTGGATGTTGCTCAATAGGATCAAGCCCCATGGCCATTTCTTTTAAAAGATCCAAGTAAATAATCTCATGTTCATTGATCTCTATATTTTCTCTAGTTTTGATTACTTCCAAGATCTCTCTCTCTCTCTCTCTCTCTCTCTCTCTCTCTCTATTAATTTGATTTCTAGAGCACAATTTTTTTTTTTAAATTTCTTCCCAAGTACTTTTTTCTTATAAGATTTCACCACTACTAGGCCAGCTATTACTATTTCCAAGATGCTTTGTTAGCAAAGCAATATGTGTGACCAAGTGATTCCACACCTTGAGGTCTCTGTGATTTCTTATTTCCTATTTCCTTGTCTTCACTTTAGAAACACATTAATATATCAAACCCAACAATGTCTTAATTTTATTTTGTAGCAAAAATAAGGATAAGAAGACATTTTTTGTTGGTGCACCCCACTTAGCATAGTGGTTAGTTGCTTAATCTTCAACCAAAAAGTATTATGTTCAAGGTGCATCACATTTGGGCAGGACTGTAAATGATCCAATTTCAAACCGTGCCAATTGACTCGAAAAGAAAATTCCAACCAAAATTCTGGTCTGTTGCTTCGCTCGTTTATTTCGATTCAATCAGATCCAAGCCAAAATTCAAATCAATTTTCGAACGATTAACAATCTATAAGCTAAAGTCGCTAAATTCATAGCTATAACATCACTAGGCCCGTTAACAATCCGATTTCGAGCTGAGCTAGGATCGGCTCGAAAAAATTTGATCCAAAGAATTAGCTCATAGCGCTACTCATTTATTTCGATCTAGTCACGATCCGAGCCTAAATTCAAATCAATTTTCCAACGATCAACTATCTTCGAGCAGCCCCAAATTTGGGAGAGGAACAAAAAAAGCAATTTTAGGTAGGTTTCTATGACAGATTTGGATCAGTTTTGAAGGAACTTGATTTTGAATATTTCAACTACTGAGTGGCCCACATATATAAATTAATACTCCTCATATTCATAATATTAATACATTTCAATATATTTTATATGCTATGATGTACGTAAGAGTGGTGTAAATCTACAATATAAAAAAACTATTGAAAATAAAATTAATTGACAGGGTTTTTAATATATATTTTTAATTTCTTAATGCAAATATTTGTTAATAAGATAATAATAAGTTAGCAAGGCATAGTTAAGTCTCATGAATGGAGTTCTTAAATAAGATGATGGCGATAGATTAAATTATGAGTGTGTTACAAATGGATTATTAAGATGATTTTAAAATATATTGCTC
The DNA here is from genome assembly GCA_002079205.1 of Phalaenopsis hybrid cultivar. NCBI lineage: Eukaryota > Viridiplantae > Streptophyta > Magnoliopsida > Asparagales > Orchidaceae > Phalaenopsis > Phalaenopsis hybrid cultivar. Next base: position 93,976 of record JXCR01084907.1, on the reverse strand, counting down.
ATCGCTGCAGCATTCACTTCAGTTTTATGGCCATACAGACCATAATTATACTTAATTTAATCTCCTGCCATGCATATGTCAACTATTTTTTCTTCCATTTTATTATCATAATTTCTTTAGGAAGATTTACATAAAAACCATTTTACATATCAGCCTTTTTTTTTTTCCGAATAAACCCTTAGGTTTTCTGAAAAAATATTACATCAGGACTACGCACGTAGAGCTACGTGCGGAGTTCAATGAAATTACGCCGTGGAGGTGATCGGCCCGGTAACACAAATGAATATTCCTCTCGTGTTATTTAGTTGTTATTGTGTGTTATTCAAGTGTTATTGTGTGTTATTCAAGCATTATTGATGTGTTATTATGTTATTATAACATCAAGAATATTCTCAGAATACAATAACACTTGAATAACACGAGGGGAATATTATTTTGTGTTACCAGACCGATCATCTCCACGACGTAATTTCATTGGACTCTGCACATAGCTCTACGTGCGGATTCCTGATGTATGTATCATAGTTAAGTTATAGTATATATTTCACTTAAATATATGGATGTATTTAATCTATCATAATTAAGAATAGCAAGTCTATAATTATTTAAATAAACTAGATTCCTTCATTTGAATGATTCCACCTGAAAATCTCCATCATCACATATTTTATGTTGTGATTTTTTTAAAAAAAAAACTCTTTTAAAAATGCAGTTGAACATATCAAACCCAAACTAATTTTTTATATTATTTTCTAGCAAAAAACAAAAGGAACAAGTCATCTCCGGTCAGTTTCCTTAACAAGTTTGGACTACGCTTCCATGGCAATGATATTGGCTTTTCTTTAGTAATTTTAGGTAGATTTCTATGACAGATTAATCAGCTGTCATCTATCTTTAAAACTGTATTTCTTCTATCAATAAGATTTACATTTTCCAGTGTATTTTTATATGCTTTGTGTTGAAATCTAGTATGTCAGTAATCTCACACCATCTTAGTAGACCTGTATGTTGGTCCGAATTCGGAAATAATTTAAATTTAACTTAACATACATATGTAATTTTGGTTTTGAAAATAGTATTTTAATTTTGAAATAAATTATACCAAATAGATCTCATATATCTAATAGTATAGATAATTGAGCATAATACCCAAATCGATGCATTATCTCGAAAGATGAGCACATCACTCGATAGAAGGCTCAATCATTTAAACTAAGAAATCTATGACTATATTTCGGTCTGTGAACTTTTTATGTGTGATCGACAAGTTCTCATATCTAATATAAAGATTAAATATGGTTTATTTAAATGAGTTTTTAGTTCTTTATAGAGACATGCCCCTATAGTTAATTACATCTCAAATAACTAAAATCATTTAAGAAAACACTCGATTAAGATCAGTGGTTCTATCGTCAAGATTTCAAAGTTGAGGTTTTCTAGGTTGGACATAGAAAGTCAAATGGGAGTGGCTCAAGTAGGAACAGTTATTTCTGGAGTATAAGGTGTGAGAACGTAGGAGATGTCACGAATTCGAGGAAATCTTTGGTGACTTCCCATACTATCCTACTGTTTGACTTTATGTTTTGGAAATGATATTTATTTGATGTTTACATCTACCAATTATTAAAATTAGGGATTACATTTGTATGTTATCCACACATGCAAATAGCCTAAAAAAGATAGAAGAATTTACGTCGTACCGAATGATGACCTCAAAAGATTTAACGCTTACATTGCACAACAAGATTGTGCAAAAGCCTAAGAGGGAGTGAAGATTTATATCACACTAGACGAATAACTTCGAAGTCCTGCGTGATTTTGTTATTTATGACTGAGGAATGCTTTGCTGAAGTATATTTGTTTCATTGTTGATCCTTGATCGTCCTTTGAAGTTGTCCTCCATCTATTTGCAGCTTGCTCTGAGCTTCTTGTCGTGATGATTTTGGGTTTAGGGTTTATATGTGAGCATGCAATTGATGTTGAGTCTCATGGTCTGTTATGGGGTTTCACCTAGCATATGTCCTATTGTTCTCTACCCTAGAGGCCTTTGCAAGTACGTTAAATTAAACATGTTGTAAAATGCAGAGAACTGCAGTAAAAGTAAAGTAAATATGCATACTTGGGGCTCCTGTTGCTTCTACAAGGTTAATATTATAATCATAGCATAATGATGTGCAGAACATTAAATAAAACACAAGGAAAAGCATAAGCATGTCAAAAAATTAGATGTTATATATAGAAGAACGAAGCAGGGTGTAAGAATTTAGTTATGGGGGAGATCAGAATCAGGACCAAAGGCTCTGAAAATTCTTCCCAAACGGACTCCGTATGCTCATGTATGTGAGAACCAACGTAGGGTAAAAGGCTACCAACCAGGCAATCATTGGAGAGCATACCCTAACCTAGTTTGTGTGACTAACTTATGAATTTGTTTCAAGTAACATTTCAAAAGTTGAATTTAAATTTGTCATCCAAAAATAGTTTTTTAACTGTTTTCAGCAAAAAAAGTAAGAGTTTCAAAAAAGTACATTTTAATGTTATGTATATATGTTTCAAATATTAAACTCTTCATGAGTCAGTCACACTGACGGACAAAGACTATCAGTTATCTATGTTAGGGAGCAGTAATTCCAATCTTTGATCCTCTCACGAGTCTTGAACATGCAACACTCCTCACATACCTAGTTGTCGTTCTCATCATCCCTCGTACCACCAAGATCACGAACTTACACCAGCACGATGATCCACATGTGGTCATTTTAGATAGCCGCAATTGTTGAAAGGATTTGAGTATAATCTTCAAACTCATACCCCTAAGCATTGTGTATTACAATAAGTTAAGTAGTGACGGAATTTCTTATTTGAAAGGTCCCCGGATCATATCTTGGTGGGTCTTATATTTTAAATATGATTTTCTTCAACAAATTTAGATAAGCCAAAATGTCCTCTGAAGTGTCCAAGATCTTGCAAAGGTGCTCGGGGAGTGATCTTGAACATCCTGAGAATCTCTTTGGTCATTTTAAGTTCATTTGGCTTTACTACATCATTTTATTAATCACCTCACTTACATTAGGAGTTATTATTTTTTTAACTATGTTTGATGGGAATCAGGTGTCTTAATTAGCCCATTAGTAATGCAAGTGATCAATCATTTTGTCATGTTTAAGAGTTATGTGAGTATGCATCCTTAAGAATAAATTTGATTATTAAGGAATTGTACACCCCTTTTCTTGATTAGACTTGAGATTGTAGTGTTTCAAAGTGTTCATGATTACTTGTGTTTAATTCTCTGATCTTCTTTATATCATATGAGATCAGGCCTAGTTCANGGAAAAAGAACGAGAAATCGAGCCCTAATGATGCTTTCGTTCGGAGAGGGAGGAAGCGAGGGGAGAGCGCGATGGAGATCACCAAGGGCAAAAGAAGGAATTGCAGCCCTAACGCCAACAGCCAACGCCGAACGCAGCAGGCGCCCCGCGATCCGGATAATGAAGAAAATCTGAACCGCGGGACGCTGCGTTCAGAACGCCGCCTAACGAACGCGCAAAACAAACGCGTAGGCGGCGTTCTGAAAACGCCACCGTTCTGAAAAAGCTGTGCCAAACAGGGCCTTAGTCTCGAACCGTTGGATGCTTCGACTCAATTAGTCATTTTAAACTATTTATGCTAATTGGTTTTCCAAATCTTTTCCGATAGGTTTCTATTAGTAAATCATACATAGATTGATTAAGATTAGCCATCAAAATATCCAAAATTTAGATTAACCATTGGCTAGCCCGCTATTAATATAATTAAACAAATAAAATCTGAACATTAAAATTAATGACATTGGCCCAAAGTCATTAATTTGTTAAATCCTTGTAGAATATGCATAACTTGAGTCAATTTGATCATTAAACCATCAAAATGAAAAGATTGATTGAACCCACATCCGTTGGTGAGTATTAATATATCATTCATGTGTAAACAACAATATTAGCCATTGTTTAGGCACATACCCATCAAACCCAAGATAAACCAAATAAACCTTAAGGTCATTTTAACTATTTTACCAAATTAGTTCCAACTAATTCATTTAAATAGTTTAAATGTTGTAATTATATTCTAATTAGTATTAATTGGACTTTGATTGTGTTAATTGGCTCGATTAACCAATAAGACTCAAGATGAATAAACTGAGACTAAACTTTCAAAGTAATCAAATTGGTTTAAACCTTAATATTAACTCCAATAGATTATTTAGGTTTCAAATTAACTAAATCAAATCATGGATTCGCCCAATTGGAGCTTGAGACCCTAAGTTATAAAATTGGCTCAATTTAACTTGTAAGGCCCACACTAATTGATCAGCCAAATAGTTTAATCTAATCAACTAATTAATTTTATTAGGATTTTAATTAAACCGAATTAACTATTGATGTTTAAATATAGTTTAATTTAAATATTATTAACTATTAAACCTTGATTGAAATCTTAATTTAGAAAAATTCCTAGAAAAAATTGATACAATATCATCTAACCATCATCCGGTCCATATAAACGTCGCTTTCCATTTGAAAGTTATTAGCTTAATCCATCAATCACAACAACTAAATTAGAACTAATTAAGGTTGATTAAGGTATGATATAAAGAGGGCCGGCTAATCGCTTAGTCATTCGTTGTCATTAGCTTTAAGAACTGCGAAGTAATTTCTTAGATCTGACGGATAAGATGGTGGCCATGAAGTTGGACATTTCCTATATCTTCAAGCAATTCTGGAGTGTCTAGTTGAACATAAAGGTGGAGAAGCTTAAAACAGAGATGGTAGAAGGAAAGTAGCTATTACTAAGCATAAAAAAGCCTACTTTTATTCATGAAGGTTTGCGATCAAATTTTGAGTATTTAAGAAATATTTATTTTTGATTTTAAAATATTAACTTTATTTTTTAAGTCATTAATTGTAATAGGTCTATTTTAAGTATTTAAAATTAGAGTTTTATTTAGAGCTTCTTTCATAGAATATCCCTGAAAAAGAAATTTTAATAGAAGTGGAGGATTCTTCTTTTGACTGGATAATTATTTTAAGCATTTAATTTCGAGTCTTTTCAGCCTTAATTTGGGATGCAATTTGAAGTATGTCTTCTTTCATTGATAAAGATAGAGTGAATAAGTCGTTCATTTTGATTATTTATTTGTAATAATTTTTATTATTATATTTGTACTGAGATTTTGTGCAATTATTTTTATCAAATTCTGCTGAAAAAAAGGAATTTTCCTCACTTTCCTCCGAATTGTCAGACATCTCCGAATTCTCAAGAGATGAATTTAAAATGATATTAAAACTATATTGCTTAATATTTTTGTCAATATAAAACTCATTTTTTTTTCTTTTTAACTATGCATTTATTTGCATAGTAATTAGTTTTACCACATTTATAACATTTGATTTCTCTCTCTTTTTCTTTCTTATGCTCTCCGAATAATATTTTTCAGACTTTTGTTTATGATATTTTCTCTTTTTATAAAAAAGATTTTTCTTTTTTCTTTAGAAATTTAGGAATATTATAAGCAAATTGTTCACAAAAAACGTCTATTTATTTTCTTTCTGTCAATTTTCTTTTTTAATTTGATATCTTAATTTGAGATATGTATATAAGGTTAAACCTTCTTATACACACGTAATTATTAGTTGTTCATATGTCAGATTTTCATATGGAATGCTTTTGATAGTAGTATCTTGTAATTGTCTGTTAACCTTATCTGCAAAATGATTAGGTAAACTTTCAATAATTTTTTTTTTCAGTGTGTACTGTTCGCATCTGGTAGAGACATTGCTCTAATTAAAAATACAACTTTGTACCAAAAAATGTGTTAAAGCTGGACATCTTAATTTTTGTAAAAGAGAAAGAATTCGCTCTCTATTATCATATACTATGCTGATAAAATATTGTAAAATATCAATAATTAATTTATAAACAACATCATTATTTTCTTGATTATGATTTTCTATTATTGTAGGACTTAAAAATTCTTCTCTTTGTTCATGAGTTAAATAATAATCCCACCAACCTTTGAAAAGATAGGTGAATTCAATCTTAACTGAGTTATGATTTGATGTGCACAATTATTATGACTCTAAGCAGCTGAGGCATAAATCATCATTCGTTGCAATACAATTTGTATTTGACAATCAGTCGCACCGTCAATATCCCATTCATATATATTTGATGGATTATAGTTATTTTGATATTTATTATTATCTTCTTCATATATAACATTAGCAGAAGTAGGTTGAGGGTAGTAATATTGACTCGTTTGTCGAGTTTGATATAAAGATGAGGCTTTATTGCCTTTTAATTTATGTATTTTAAATAATTCTAATTCTAAATTATTATTTTTGAATTGTTCTTCAACGTGTTCAATTTTAATCTTATCATTATCAAAATTTTCTGATTTATCAGTTAATTGATCATCTTTATTTAAGGTCGTAAATTTAATATTTTTTTATGTTTTTAATTAATTTTTCAAAATCGCGAGTTGACTGTCCAAGTGGAAATTAGGACAGGGAGGTGGCTATGTTGCAGGAGCGGAAGAAATAATTATCAAACTTACTTTCTTTTCATTTTGAGTTTTTAAAGAGAAAATAAATTGATCCATTTTATTTTCTCGTTTCATTAAGTGATTTAAATTAAAGATAGAATAGTATTTGTATAATTTAATTGTTTGATTACATCAATAAAATCTTTGGTGGCATTAGTTTCTAGAGTTTTTACAAAAGTATTTAATTCAAAATTTGGGTTTCTATTATCTAGATCCAACATCGTGGAAATAGTTGGAGGATAAACAGATTCTACTATCTCTCTAGAATTAATTTTCCATTTTCTGCTTAACATGTCTAATTCATATTCTAATTTTTTAGTTATTTTATAAATTAGAGTTTTTTCCACTTTAGGAATAGTCCATTTATTTAAATCTTTTTCGTCTGCAGGATATTCTTGCAATTCCGCATTTTTAATATTATTACTTCTAGATTGAGAATTTTGTAAGTTTCAAGATATTATGGTACTATTATACCTTGAAGATGTGCTCATGAAAGGCGACCAATAAAACATTTAGAACTCTTTTTTCATTAAATAAGTTTAATAGGGTAATCCAACAACAACTAGATGAAAATATTATTTCTCAGCTAAGGAATTAATCCAAATGAGCCGAGTCAACAAGAACCAAACAACAAAGCGTCCATCCCGGACATAAAAACACCCACATGCGACGATGGCTATTGGATTAAGCTTAGCTTAGAAGAGTAATATGATCAAACCAGAAGATCGAACTCAGTATAATCTTGCATATCAATCAAGAATATTAAATTTGCAGAGCACCACCCAACTTTACCATGCAGAATATATCTATCCTGACAGAGTTAGGTTACCATATTAAAATTACTTACAGAAGAAGAGCACCAGATAAAATTTAGCCACTCATGGCTCTAATACCAATGGATCACAGTTCGTTCAACACTCAGCAACCTCAGTCTCAGGCCCTCAGAATGTCCTATCTCTTTTCACAATTTTGAACTCTTTTTTCCCTATTAATTCTCAGTTTCGTAAAATCCGCTTATGTCTCTAGTCAAGTTACAAATGATATAAGTGATTTAAAAGTAACATATTTATTATTTAATTATTAACATATTTAATTTGTGTAAAATAAATAGATACCAATTCTAAATTTATTTAATTATTTAATTATTTAGATTTATAAAATCATTTGTTGAAAATTTTATATGAAAACATGGGTGCTTGTCGATTTTCTTACTTTGTTTATTAAATTATTTAAATACTCGCNCATGATTTTGGGTATTGGCCATGTGGGGGCTCACGGTTTTGGGCTTTAACTTGGGTTAAAGTGGTTAACCAATGGTTGGTTCATGGTTAAAGCTTATAACGAGCAGTAAAAATGGCACCATAGAGTATTGACATGTGGTATAGCAAGTATTTTGATATAACCTTCTCTTTATCCTTTTAAAAATTAAAAAAAAAATAATTTACCCATGAGATAAAAATCAAGCTTGACCATGGGTTGGTGGATCGTTTTAAACTCAACTCTAGAGTCTAAGATGAGTTAAGGTAAGATCATTTGACTATATCAAGCTCTTGGTTTGGATTTGGCCATAAGTCCAAGAAGGTGCATATGACCAAATCTTGTGTTTGTACTATCTCAACTCTAGAGTCTAGGATGAGTTAAGGTAAGGCTCATTTGACCATACCAACCTCAATTGGTTTGGTAAGTCCAAGAAGGTGCACATGACCAAATCTTGTGTTTGAACTAGGTTAGGCATGTCAATTGCCGATGAGTTAAGGTAAGGCTCATGTGACCATACCAAGCTCAATTGGTTTGGATTTGGCCATAAGTACGAAAAAGGTGCATATGACCAAATCTTGTGTTTGGACTAGGTTAGACATGTCAATTGGCCCAATTAAATGTGGCATTTGGTGTACTTGTGTTTGGGCTAGGTTAGGCATGTCAATTAGCCCAATTAAATATGGCATTTGGTGTAGATCTTGTGTTTGGGCTAGGTTAGGCATGCCAATTGGTCCAATTAAATATGGAATTTGGTGTAGGAGGAGGAACAACTTTCATGAAGGGTGAAAGTCATTTTGAGGTCAATTGGTTAATCAATTTGGTGCAATTTTGTGTTTATACTAGGTTAGGCATGGAAATTGGCCCAATTAACCATGGTATTTGGTGTACGAGACCATGAAAACTTTATGAAGGGTGAAAGTCATTTTGAGATCAATTGGTTAATCAATTTGGTGGATTTTTTATACTTTCATGAAGGGTGAAAGTCATTTTGAGGTCAATTGGTTAATCAATTTGGTGGGATTTTTGCTTTCATGAAGGGTGAAAGTCATTTTGAGGTCAATTGGTTAATCAATTTGGTGGATTTTTGAATGAAGGGTGAAAGTCATTTTGAGGTCAATTGGTTAATCAATTTGGTGGATTTTTGAAACTAGGTTAGGCATGCCAATTGGCCCAATTAAATATGGCATTTGGTGTTAGAGACCATAAGGAACAACTTTAATGAAGGGTGAAAGTCATTTTGAGGTCAATTGGTTAATCAATTTGGTGAATTTTTGATTTTTTGACCCATTTTAAGCATGTTGGGCTAAGTTTGGGTCAAACTTGGGCTAGCCATGGTCTAAGCTCAAATTGATTGATGAAGAGTGAAAGTCATTTTGAGGTCAATTGGTTAATCAATTTGGTGGATTTTTGATTTTCTTTTAAGCATATTGGGCTAAGTTTGGGTCAAACTTGAGCTAGCCATGGGCTAAGTCCAAATTGATTTTTAAGCATATTGGGCTAAGTTTGGGTCAAACTTGAGCTAGCTTTGGGCTAAGCTCAAATTGGTTTAAGCATGTTGGGCTAAGTTTGGGTCAAACTTGGGCTAGCCATGGGCTAAGTCCAAATTGACAAGCATGTTGGGCTAAGTTTGGGTCAAACTTGGGCTAGCCATGGGCTAAGTCCAAATTAATTATTGTGTTTGATGTAAGACTNAACAAACGGGTAGGCGGCGTTCTGAAAACGCCACCGTCGATGAAAAAGCTGTGCCAAACAGGGCCTAAGTGAAGTTTGGCTTATTAGCTCATCAAGCTCAATTCATGAGCCACTTATTTTGCCAAGCCCGAGCCAGCTCACTTGCACCTCTAATTGGTGCTAGGCTTTAGAGCACCTCACATAACCATCTTACCACAGCAACTTTTTTATGCATCCATAAGATTAATCCATACAGAACAAAATCCTTGGCAAAAGATGATTCAAAGGCATTGAATATATCTACTTCTAATATGTCAACACCATGAAATTCGATTTAATTATAAATTTAATAATACACCATAAACAGATTGAAATTTTTGGCTTCTATCAAGCTAGACCTACTCGACAGCCTCTAAAGTCAGGGCACAAAATCTACCATTACTACTAATTTTGGCACAAAAGGCCCAAAAAAAAAAGCTTAATTTTTACACTGAAGTTTGAGTTCTAGAGGGACTCTGCAAATTGATGAGCTTCCAGATCAAGTTCCTGTCTCATAACACAGTTCATGAGCCACTCACTGCTGAATGTTCGCACCCCCATTTTGGCCGCAGAAAGAGCCTCCTCCATTTCTTCCTCACAGGCTACAAATATGGTCTTTGATGGCTCAATCATTCGTCGCAGATCATGGATCACCTGTAAGTATTATATTTTTTTACAGATTAGCATATCTTCTCACCTGAATAGAAGCATGTATTTGAACTTTGGGGCATTTACAAACACGCCACCCAAATCCTATGTATTAAACATATATAACGCCTAAATTTTCTTTTGGGGCATTTAAATAATTAGCTCCCCAATTCCCATTCATTTACATGAATAATACATGAAGTCTAGTTTTCACATTATAATGCCCAAATATTTCATATCACATAAAAAATGCCACTATTTTAACGTTTTAATGCATATGTAATGTGGGATATATGTAAAAATTGAAGTTTAGGTGTTGGAGATGTAACTACATAAGAATTGAGAGGCATGTTCCTTTACTTTGGGGGCATTTGTATACATACCTCCTAATTCCTATGTATTTACATATCTAATGCCTAAACTTATTTACATTTATATCACTCAAATATTTCGTATCACGTCAAAAATACTATCTTTTTAACTTTTAAAAAGTGAATACACTTTTTCATGCAAAGGTGAGATGGCAAGTATGTCTAAATTGTAGTTTAGGTATTAGATATGTAAATGCATAGGAATTTAGGGGTATGTAAATCTTCCATAACTTTTACATTTATATCACTCAAATCTTCCATATCACAAAAATTTACTACTATTTTAAATTTTAATAAGTGAAACACTTTTTAATATATAGATACAGTGGCATACATCTAAAAATTAAAGTTTAGGTGTTGGATATATAAATCATAGTAATTGAGTGGTATGCACGTAAATCTTCCTTCAAATTTATATCTCAAATATCATTAGGGCTGTTAAAAACTCATTGTTCAAGAACAACTCGTGTTCGAATCATCCGCTAAGTAAATGAGTCGAACATGAACAAATTTTTTAAGCTCGAATTATAAACGAGATGAACATGAACAACCCTTCAAATCATCCGCTAAGTAAACGATATATATATATCGCCACATTCCCAGATTAGTTAGTAGAGCATCCACTTTGGCGGTATAAGTCCACTCTGATCTGGGATTCAAATCTCATCTCTGACGACTGTTGCCTTAAATAGAATATTTAGGTGCATGGATAGCGCCCAGACATGACAGGGGTTGAGGTGAGTTGAAGACCTCATGGCCTGACCAATTCTTTTAACCATATATATATAATTTAAATCATAATAGTTAGCATGGTCATATGGTTCTACTCTTTTTCTTGCACAAAATTGGTACAGGTTCAAATCCAGCACCCAACACCAATTTTTTTAATAAATTTTATTAGTCAATTCAAGTCGAAGACGAACACACTGCACATGAAAAGGCAATTTTGAACCAATTACGAACGAGCCGAACACAAGCCAAGCATAGCTCATTTACAGTCCAACTATCATAACAGATATGTTTAAAGAAGAAATATTTACTAACAATATTTGTCCGGTTCTTTCATATTTGTGATGCCTACTAAGGTAGGCGTCCAGTGGAGAAGAGATTCTTAATTTGTAAAATTTACAAACAAAGATTAGCAGAGCAAAGCAAGTTCATATGTTTGAAGTAAATTTGATGGATAATGTTTGAAAAATTGACATTTGGGAAAGTAAGAATAACCTTGAGAAATTATGAAGAAAGGATTTTAAGGCATGTAACACCGAAACTAGTTGAAATGTGGTGTCATACAAAAAAACAAACATTTATTAATATAAAAATAGTGGTACAACACGGCTCAACAAAAGAAAAATACAATAATAGGTGAAACCCTAGCTAGAGCTAGAAGACGAGATTCAAAGGTGGTTGTGGAGGAAGTAGAGGTGGCGGTAAAGTGGTGGAGGAATGTGGGGGTGGTAGGTAGCTAGTGGAGTGGTAGGGATGGTAAAAGGGATGGGTGAGTAGTAGCGAAGGAGTTTGAAGTCTACAACATCACATCGGAGCAGAATACAACCGAAGCACAACATGTTGTCAGTTACAACCCTAACAAGAGGGAAGAGACTCCACACAGGAGATTAGAAGACAACTTCCAGCAGAACTTGTCCCCCAAACACACAGAGGACAGCTAATTATAACCTCCTAGTTCTTCAAAAGAGAAAGGAGAATGGGGAGGTAAGAAGAATCTAGAAGAAAAACTTTTCTAGAAGAAAGTGTGTAGAAGGTGCATGAAGCAGCCTTGGATCGCGAAGATTTGCGATCCAATCCCTATTCCATACGCGAGATCGCGATCCACAGCCCAAACTCCAACATTTGTGTGTCCACGGGCTTTCGCGTTGTACGATGCTTCGAGCAGACTCAGAAGGTTTCGCGGGACTTCAGCCCACCTATTTTGAGTGCCCTGGCGCTGTTTTGCGCCCCATTCGGACGTTGTTAGGCGTCTGCGCCAGCATGTGTATGAAATATGGTCATGTTTTGGAATATTAACAAAATTAAAGATAATTTAACAAAGTAGTACATGAGATACATGATTATTTACGTGAAAACTTCTAAAAGAAAAAAAGAGAGAATAATTATCATCGCATCTACTTGATATTGTTTCATCATAATAAGTTCACGGTTTCAAAGGGCATCATTCCCTATTACTAGAGATAAATTTAATAATATGTAATGGACAAATTGGATTCTGATATGTCTGGAAATTCATACCACAAGAAAAAAGAGTTGAACTAATGAGGGCTTTGTGCCAAGAGAACTGAGAAAAATGAAAAATGAAAAAAAAAGGTTCTTTAATATGTAAGGATACTCTTTTATATTAAAATGCTCACCTCTATTTATAAAGGGAATGACTTATGAATCACAAATCAAGAACTCATTACACTCGAAACCCGAGATATCATCGTTTTATTTGTCGTCTTCTTCTAGCATGGGAGTTATACCTAAATATTGTCATGACCTCCCCCTAAATAGATAATTATTCTTTATAAAATGTATTTCCTCGAGCATAACTTGATGCTCGTTTTGTCTGTCAACTTGTTCATGGGGTGAGTTGATATTCTGCGTGTTGATCTCATGAGGAGTTGGCCAACTGAGAGAAGTTCAGCTTTATTAGTGAGTTATTGAGATGGCACGGTCTGGTTAGGCATATGTATGCTAATCATCACAGGCAAGCTAGTGACCATAACTCCTTGGTTGGACGAGTTGATTTTGCTTTATTATTTAGCCAACGCGGCGAGTTCTCCCACTTCATATCTTGTACGCTCTTTGAACGCGGTTTATAAAGTTTTGGCAAAATATATTTCGTTCTCTAATTCTCTCATTTCCTTGATAGTGGAACTACGAAAAGAATAATAATAATTCATATTATAATACAATAATGATATTTAACTAAATTATTAATTTTCACATGATTCTCTTGAAGTTTGTGCATTTTCATCCTTATAAATTGAGTAAAACGAGTGCTAGGATCTTCTCTTCAAATCTTTCTCCTATCCTCTTAGGTGTTTTCTTCTTTCGAGTTTTACTTTCTCAATAGTCAGATGGTGAACAGAAAAGGGATTGTTCGTCAAACGAAAAAGGAATATTGCTCTGACAAGAGATAAAAGAAGATCAAGTGTTCAAAGGAGATTTTAACTGCATCTCATAAGCTAGCTCCTACTAAAATTCTGTTCATTGATTCATTAACTCCTTGATACTTGGGTGACCGTCAAAAAGTTGTATGCATCGAGTTTGGTTCAGACGGAATTCAAAAATTACAATAGCCTATCTTTGCCTTTACAAATAGGACTTGGGTCAGGTATGACACATTCATTAAAATTTATGAATATTCATATAATTGCAAATGAACTTACGTTCAACAAGCTCATGGAGTCATGGGTGATGACCATGTGAGAGATGAGCATATTGAATTTGGATGAAGCGTCTATTTTCCCTGAGAGAATTGCTAATTTGGTTAAGGGAGGAAATCAAACAAAAGGTCCTTTTGAAGTTTGCTACCTTTGGAAATGGAGAGTTTTTTTTGGGTTGTGGGCGTGAACTCGCCTTCTAGAGGCACATCGTTTTCTAAACCTTCTTCACACTGGTAAGTTTAAAGTTTTGCCATTTCATTGGTGAGGTATTCTCCTGAGAAAACTTTAGTAGCAATTCCCACGACGACTCCTGCATTGCCCGAAGCAAAATTTGGGCATCGGAGAGGAGAGTACAGAAGAACTTTGCTCTAGAATGCATGTTTCCAGCGACGCCGAAATTTTGGAAGAGCCAACCTTATTAAAACGTGAGTTCGTTGAACTAAAAGATTTTTAGGCAAGTCGAATAAGTCTGAAGAAGAAATAGACCTGGCAAGACATAAGTATGCATTTGATTCATCCATCCACCTGCGAACAATAAAAAAGGGAGAGGCCCTTAACAAGAATTACGTCTTAAAAGAAATAAATGTTGGTGATGCCTCTGTCGGTCAACTTGATCAAGGGGCGAGTTGAACTTCTTAGGCGTATTTATCTCATGGGCAATTCAAGCAACTTGATCTTGGGAGGAGTTGAGCTTCCTTGGCGAGTTACAACCTCAATTTGGTTGAGCATATATGCACGTTGATCACCATAGGGTAGTTATTGGTCATAATTCCATAGTTGAGTTGATTGGTTGAACTAATTTACAATAGCTGCCTAGCTCATGCACCGAGCTGTCTCTATATTATGCACTCGTTCCAAAGCTGATCTACTTTTGGCCATACAAGACAAAATCAATCAACGCCCAATTTTTCTCAACAAGCAGCATTATGCCAATTTGATACGAACCAACATCAAAATCGGCATGCTTTTCCACATAAATTAAGGTAAACACAATATTTCTTCATAATTCGAGAGAAAGACAATCTCTACCAATTCTTACAATTCAAGTGGTAGGAAATGTCTCTCAACCCTAAATCTAAGACTCACAACTCAATCTCATACATAAACCTAACCCTAAATATAATAAGTCTATTTATACCCAACAATAGTAATAAAAAAAAACTCCTTGTCCTCGAGGTAGAAAAAGTGTTCCTTCCCTCCACCACAGTTGTCTCTATGTCTTCATCCGCTACCTCCTCGTCATGTACTATTAGAACTTGTAATTTATGATACTTGCAATGGTGTCCTACCGAAAACATAACTCTTTGGTTCGCTTATCTAGAATATGTCTCTGTAAAACGATTAAGTGTTGTTCTCAGTCGCGGCTCATTTTTCTTGCCTTGTGCAATTTTCATCTGAACTTCCATTGTTTGAGTTTTTGGTATCTTCATGGTTGTTGTCACTTCATCTGTGTTGCTCATATTCGCCTTCTCCATTTGGTTCTTGTCCTCCACCATCTGAGCTAGCTTTACATCTCCCTAAATCCTCGTGGTCTTAATAATCAGAGTTCTGCACGTATGTCGGTCTTTAAGACTTCATGAAATTCCCCTTCAATTCTAGTTCAAAATCCCCCAGAGTCGTCCAAACGATATTTCAAATCTCTATCAATATTCCATGCATGTCCCCTCTTGAGTTAAGGCATATAATTGCTCTTGTAAGTCTCCTTCCCGAATGGCTCGGAAATGTTCTAACAAGCAATCCTTAAATTCATTACACAATAAATCGGGTATCTAGCCTCACTCCACTGAAACCAGATCGGTGATATCCCCTCCAAACATAATACTGTTGTCATGAGCTATCGGTCCACTCGATGCACCCACCTATGTGTGTCTTCCCCATCAAAGATCGACATCTTTAACTTTGTAACCCACGAGCATCTCCACTGTTGTCATGAGCATCTCCATCCCAACTCCCCCCCCCCCCCTATATCGAGCATAAAGCTCCCTCCTTCAATCATAGTCATATTAACTCCCCGCTTCTCTCTTTTCTTCTTAGTGCTCTCCCATATATTTTGCATAATCTCTTCTTCATGTTTCGACGCAACTGCATCCATCAAAAATCTCTAATTCACCCCCAATCAAACCCCTAAGGGGATTCATGATGGTGGATGCTTTCCTCCTCGTGTTTCTCACGTTCAATCTTTTTTTCCTTTAGGTTTTGCAAATTTAGCCGCCGGCGGGCTCTTAGATTGCATCTCAATGAGCATTTTTATCATTTCTCAAATTTTCTTTATGCTCTCGAATCGGTCCTTCATTCGATTCTCCAAGGAAGAAAACATATCCTCCATGATGACGAACATTTCCTCATCATAGATCTGATTTGGCTGATCTCTTCATCATATTTCTTCTCCAAATCATCTATTTTCTTGGCTGTCTATCTTCTCAGATTTTTTTTTATCACAAAAGACAATTTTTATATGTTGAAATCAATTATTTGCTTCAAGATGAGAAAAATAGAGCGATTGTTCTACAGCTGATTCAAAATCACTCCAATATGGTTGTGGTTTTCCAGGTAGCTCTAATCGCGACTGTCTGGTGGGCTCGTTTTCCCAACTAGCTTGGAATCACAACTATTGCGCAAGGCGAGGGAAAAGCTAGAACAGAAGAAAGGTGGGAGTTAAGGAACTGAAGAGAGTTGGGAGTTTCGCGTCTCTGTACGTTGCTTCCCAATCACTGCCTTCCCAAGAAACTCTGATCGCGATTCTATCAAGAAGACTGTGTCGGAAGAAGAGAAAAAATGGGAGTTTCGGGTCTCTGTACGTCGCTACCCAGTCGTTGCCTTCCCAGGTAGCTCTGATCAAGACTCTATCAGGTAGACGGCGCGGGAGGAAGAGGAAAATGGAAGTTTCAGGTCTCTGTATGCTACTTCCCAGTCGTTGTCTTTCCAGGTAGCTTAATCGCAACGGTATCGGGTAGACGACGTAGAAACAGAAGAGCGGTGAGTTACAGATCTCTGTATGTCACGATTTAGTTGATTTCATCGATCTTCACAAAAGGCTGAAGACGCAATTCCTTTGTGGCCTTCCCCGCAAGCTAAAAGCTTAACTTTCGAGTCTCGATATGTTGCGATCTCATTGTCGCTTTCCTATAAGCCTTGCTCTAGAATAGAACTAATTGTTTTGATTCCAATTTGATACAAAATAATATGACGTAAAAATCGGCGCACTTGTTCATAGAAATTAAGCCAAATATAATATTTCTTCACTAATTCAAACAACTTAACAAAGAAACAAAAATAAACCATTACAATTCGAGAGGTAGACGATCACTCTCAATTCCTACGATTTAAAAGGTAGGAAATCTCTCCCAACTCTAAACCTAACCCTAAACAGAATAAGCCTATTAATGCCCAACAATAATAATAATATAAGGCTAAGTTGACCTTAGGCATGCAACAACAACAAAACCTTTATCCCACTAAGTGGGATCGGCTACATGAATCATTTTTCTCCATTGTGTATTATTTTGTGTCATATTTTCATTTAATTCTAATAAATTAAGATCATTTTTTATACAATATATCCAAGTCTTCCTAAGTTTACCTCTATCTTTCTTAACATAATTCGAATCTAAAACATCTACACTTCTAATCGGTTCATCAGATGGTCAACGTTTAATGTGACCAAACCATCTAAGACAACTTTCTCTAATTTTGTCCGTCACTGGAGCTACACCAACCATATCACAGATATATTCATTTCGCATTTTGCCTCTAAGTGTAAAGCCACTCATCCATTGAATCATTGTCATCTCGGCAACACTTAACTTAGTTTTATGTTTCTCTTTTAAAAGCCAACATTTAGTGCCATAAATCTTGCAGGTCTCACCACCATCTTGTAAAATTTTCCTTTCAGTCTAAGCGGTACTTTTCTATCATACAATAGGCCTGAAGCAATCCTTCAATTCAGCTTGAATTCTACTAATAACATCCCCATCAATATCACCATCACTTTGAACAATACACTTGAGATATCTAAAGCATTCACACCTTTTAATAATTTGATCACCCATAGTTACACTTCTATCACTAGAGCTACTACGACTAAAATTACATACCATGCATTCAGTTTTAGTTCTACTCAAACGAAGGCCTTTAGACTCCAAGATAGACCTCCCTAATTCAACTTTTTCCTGAGAATTTTCTCTCGTCTTATCCACGAGAAGGATATCATAAAAAAAAAAAGCATACACCAATGTACATCCCCTTGTAAG
Source organism: Phalaenopsis hybrid cultivar (assembly GCA_002079205.1). Lineage (NCBI taxonomy): Eukaryota > Viridiplantae > Streptophyta > Magnoliopsida > Asparagales > Orchidaceae > Phalaenopsis > Phalaenopsis hybrid cultivar. Next base: position 75,771 of record JXCR01084907.1, on the reverse strand, counting down.
TATCCAGTAAGACCATCCATAACTAAAGCAAAAAGATATAGACTTAAAGTCGATCCCTGATGTAAACCAATAGAAATAAATATTGCAGATTAGGTACATCCTCCCGTAACTGTCCAGTTAGCCCTTAGGTTAGGCACTAACATAACACACACATAAATATAATTCGGCAAATAATCATGCACAAAGATTTATATAAACTATGATTAATGCCACCTACACAATAAGAATGATTGAAGAAGAAAGATACATAATTTCAATCCCGTTTAATTAAGAAAAAACCAATGACAATGATTATAAAAAACTATTGAACACATAGTTGTGTAAATACTTGCTCTAAAAATAGCAGTTAAATATTGCAAATTAGGTACCTCATTAGGTTGTTAAAAATTAAAAAAAAAACAACACTGGTGAATAATTAGCCAACATGCCTCCAAACAAAAAACAGAATTGCGTTGGCCATATTTTCCATACAGCAACATGATATTAAAGTTGATAAAATAACATGCATAACAGAATAAACAAAAAAGGTGCATGCAGTCATAGTGATACATACACTGCCACCAGCAGATAATACGATGGATGAAAGGTCTTTGAGGGATGGTTGGATATGCTTAGAAAGGCAGAGTTGATATCCTACTAGTAATGAATGGGGATTTGCTTTTGCTCTCATAACAGCATCGCTGAGCTTACATTTATACTTCAAAAGATAATCCTCATCCTCCAATATATACTGAGATTCATCTGGAAATGTATTAACATAATTCAGTCTGAAGTTTTGCTTTAAAATATACTTTGTATACTAAACAGCATTACTCTAATATCTAAGAAAAGATAGAACAAATGGACAACTTGACCAACCAATGCATCAAGATATATTGGACAATCTCACCTATGAACTTGCCTTCTCGGAAGCTAGATTTCAACCATTTGGCAGAAACTATCCAATTCCTGCAAACAGTAAAGATGTAGATGAGCAACGTGCTCTTTTTTCTCTTATTTTAGAAATAAGTCTCATTTTGTAAATGCTGAGGCATAATATTGTATACATTTGACATTATTGTTATAGTAGTGCAAATGCAACATTTGAAGGAAATAAAAGATAAAATGTATGCTCATGGCAAATCTTGTAGCTTGGTGTGGTTTGCTTTAAGAAACCAAGAATATATAGAACTAAAGTTTCAAAATAATCTTCTTTGAATAAAACGCTTGTGCAAGAGGCAAAATTATTTAATTGATAGAAGACATTTTTTTTCACTGAACCAAGACTTGCCTGAAATACATCTCAGAGAATAAAAAGGACTCCTCACAACCATTGCTATTTGCATGAGCATATAGAAATCAATGCCATATGAAAAATTGAGGTGGCTAAAATGATAATTTTACATGTTAGCATAGCATTTTGTGTATAAAAAAGATATGCTTTGAGAGGATCATTAGGGATAGAAATGTAACTAATAACGGATCAATTAAGACATAATTTATTATGTTTATAATTAAATAACCCATCGCATAGCCATCTTACAGAACGAAGCACGTGTTCTGCAGCTTTATTTCATCCATGCCCAATGCAGATTAACATTTTACTCTGTTCCAAATATTATACATGCATATAGCTGCTTAAGAATCCAAAAATGAACACACCATATCCTCTTAAACAAACAAGAAATTAAGAAAAAAATATAAAACACATGCGTGCNTGCATGAGCATATAGAAATCAATGCCATATGAAAAATTGAGGTGGCTAAAATGATAATTTTACATGTTAGCACAGCATTTTGTGTATAAAAAAATATGCATTAAGAAGATCATTAGGGATAGAAATGTAAATAATAACGGATCATTTAAGACATAATTTATTATGTTTATAATTAAATAACCCATCGCATAGCCATCTTACAGACCGAAGCACATGTTCTGCAGCTTTATTTCATCCATGCCCAATGCAGATTAACATTTTACTCTGTTCCAAATATTATACATGCATATAGCTGCTTGAGAATCCAAAAATGAACTCACCATATCCTCTCAATAGAAAGAAATAGATTAAACAAGCAAGAAATTAAGAAAAAAATAGAAAACACATGCGTGCGCACATACACACAGATATATATATATATATATATAGATAGATAGATAGATGGATGGATGGATCACAACAATCTTGAACGTAATAGAGTAAAACGAACCCAGAGCATAAAGATAAACAGAAATTCAATGTCCGCCTAGCTTTCCCTGTTATTACATGCGTGCAAGAGCTTCCACTAGATGTTACAGAGCCCCCAAGCTCCTCTACAATCTGCATGGAAAATCTGATTCTGAGCTCCAAGAAAAATAACATTAAAAAGAAAGTTTAAAATGGTCCATGATTATTTATATGAGGCCATTTTAGTGAAACTATAAAAAGATTCAATTTAGTCCGATTGACATTTTAAATATGATCCAAAATAGTCCCCCTATATTGGATTATTTTGGATCAAATTTCAGTCAAAGGAATATTTTAAATTAGAGTTAGANCTCTACAATCTGCATGGAAAATCTGATTCTGAGCTCCAAGAAAAATAACATTAAAAAGAAAGTTTAAAATGGCCCATGATTATTTATATGAGGCCATTTTAGTGAAACTATAAATATATTCAATTTAGTCTGCTTGACAATTTAAATATGATCCAAAATAGTCCCCCTATATTGGATTATTTTGGATCAAATTTCAGTCAAAGGAATATTTTAAATTAGAGTTAGGGTGTTACAGGACTAAATTGGATACAATAAAAAGTCTGAGCCTACAACAACCTTTCATAAATAGACCACAGACCATTTCAACCTTTTCTCTGAAATTAAATGATGCTAGAATGACGGGAACTTACACAATCTTAATAGAAAAATGCAATAGAACGGCAAGACTTGCATGTTAAAGCATAAAATAGATAGAAAGATCCTGTTTCCTGCTCAGTTTTTAAGTCTGCTTAAATTGCAATTCAGTCTTTCACCATTCAATTGATAAATCTCATTATGCAATCATTTTTATAGAGCAATACAAAATCTTTTAAATTTATTTACTGCAATTTTGTTTTGTAAAATTAACAACTTTTGAGAAAATTGGCCGAATATGTACAATAATTTGTGATCAAATTTGATCAAATAGGCCTTCGTTTGTGATCAAATTAACAACTTCGTTCACAACTTTCCTTTGCTTTCATTCCAATAAATAATAATATGTACAATTTATTTTAGGTAACCTAATACATATTTCTAATCTAAATATATTCAGCTATAAGGAAAGAATATGTACAATTAACAAGAGAGGAAAATCAGGAGAGAGAAATTGGAAACAATTTAAATAAGGAAACTCCTAATTTAGCTGCTTGATTTCTGTCATTCTTGATTGATATCCTCCCTCAAATTTATGCCAACTAATCAAGAAGCAACGATTTGCCAACAAGAAACTAATGATGCTACCGAGAAAGAGCCTTAGTAAATATATCGGTCGTTTGAAGATCCGAAAAAATATGAGATAGAGAAATAACACCATTATCATAAGCTTCTCGAATAGAATGACAATCTACTTCAATGTGTTTCGTGCGCTTATTAAAGACATGATTAGCAGTAATCTAGATAACACCAGTATTATCTGCATAAAGAGAAATAGGCTCAAGTTGAGGAAAACCAAGCTCAGCCAACAAGCCCAAAAGCCAAATGATCTCAGAACAAGCAGAGGGCATAGCACGATATTCAAACTCGGTAGAAGACTTAAACACTTGATCTTATTTCTTACTCTTACAAGAAATTAAAGAATTGCAGAGAAACATATACTAACCAATAATAGATCGATGTGTATCAAAATCAGCCCAATCAACATCATTATAGATTATTAAGCGAATAGGAGACTCCGCAGAGAAGAACAAACCACGATGAGAAGTATTCTTCAAATACCTAACAATACGTGGAACTGCAACTAAATGAAGATGTGTAAGTGCCTACATAAATTGATTAACTTGTTGCACAGCAAATAAAATATCAAGACGTGTAATAGTCAGATAATTGAGACTCCCAACAAGTTGTCGATAAAGAGATAGATCAAATAGAATCACCATCATTTCGTTGATATTTAACATTCGCTTTCAAAGGAGTATCAATAGCACGACCCTCTTGGAGACCAGCCAAAGCAATGAGTTCCTTATTATAGTTATGCTGATGAAGAAACATGCCAGCGGGAGAAGAGTGAACCTCAAGACCTTAGAAAATAATTAAAGACCCCAAATCCTTCCTATAAAAATACCCTAAAAACGCTCATGTAACTAAAACATCAATTGAGTATCGGATCCTGCGATGACAACATCATCAACATATACTACTAACAAAAAAATTTACTTGTCAGTCTTGCAAAGAAATAATGAACAATCATGCTGACTTTGAATAAACGAGAAGCTAAGAAGCGTATTGCAAAACTTTTCAAACCAGACCCATGGAGCCTATTTCAAACTGAATAGAGACAATTTGAGCTTACAAACATCATGTGAGGATGTATAAAACAAGCTTGAAGAAGGAGTCATATAGATATCTTCCTTGAGGTCCCCATGCAATAATGCATTCTTAACATCCATCTGTCGTAAGAACCAACCTTTAGATGCAACAATAGATAGAACAAACCGAACAATTATTATCTTAGTCACATATGCAAAGGTCTCTTCATAATCAATCACATATTCATGTCGATTGCCAAGAGCTTTCAATCTTGCCTTGTATATGTCAAGGGAACCTTCAGATCAAAGCTTAAGAGAATAAACTTATTTACATCCAATGGGTTTAACACCTGCAGGACATGAAACAATATCCCAAGTGTGATTGGCTTGAAGTTTCTTAAGTTCCTCTTGCATGGCTTTTATCCAACAAGCCTGTTTAGCAGCCTGAGAATAAGAGCTAGGAACTGTGGTATTGGTTAAAATTGCAGAATAGTCATATCTATCTGAAGAACGAATGTGTCGAGTTGATCGTCGAAGAATCATTGAAGCATTTTAAGGAGCAGAGTTGGGAAGGATTGGAGATGAAGGGGGCAGGCGTTGTGTGTAAACAAGATCAAGTGAACCGTTTATCAAAAGAAGAATCATCAAAGTGAGGAAGTACAACAGTATCAGATGTTGAAAGATGATGTTGAAAATAGTATTCATGTTCAAAGAAAATCACATCCCAGGAGATATGTCATTGATTATTAATCGAATCATAACACACAAAACCTTTATAATTAAGACTGTAACCCATAAAGGCACATCGAACAGACTGTGTTGTCAACTTATAATGTTCATGAGATAAATGAACAAAACAAACACATCTAAAAATATGTAGCATATGATAATTAGGATGTTTACCAAAAATTCGATAGTAGGGAGAATCAAACTTCAATTGTTGAGATGGTAAATGATTAACTGGATAAACTGCAATTGATAAAGCTTCAGTCCAAAAGTTAGCTGAAACAAAATATTCTAATAACAATGTGTGCACTATAATTGTTCATTCACTATAATCATTCATGATTTAAATAAGGAAACTCCTGATTATTGGAAACTCCTATATTCGTTCATTCAATAATGCAAATTGAATGATTTTACAGCTTTCATAAGCATAGGAAGCGAATAAATTGAATGCTAAAATTTGCAACCCACAGAGTAAAGCATAATGACAAGTACTTCCAATTTAAGATGGGAGCATTTACAATACCACCCAATTCTTATATATTTACAAAACTAACATCTAAAGTTTGCATTTTACATTTATATCACCCAAATCTTTAATATCACATCAAAAGTATCACTATTTTAACTTTTAAAATGTGAAATATACCTTCTCATTTATAGGCAAGATGGTATGTATGTAAAAATTGAAGTTTAAGTATTAGAAATGTAAATACATAGGAATTGAGCGGTATGCATGTAAATTTTCCCTTAAGATATTTTAGAATTAAATGAAGATGCATAATGTCCATTGATGAGATTCATATCTGGCAGTTAATACCATCAACTGTGGTACCCAGTCTGGTGAACAAAATCTGAACATAGATGAGGGATTTGCTTCACTTAACAGGCTTAATAAATCAAAGTAAACAGCTCCTAAAAGGCCAACTTAATTAAAACCTCCGAAGCTTTCATGTTTTGAACTAACAATATGCTGATCATCCCTGTTAGCTGAGGCAACTTCCCTCCTTTCATCTACGATCTGTATAATTTCTGGTTGATTAACTTCTGGAGATGCTACCTGTTGTGGTTGAGACTGTCCCTGAGTTGCAGCCATTGCAGTCATGGCAGCAGTCATTTCCTCCATTCTTTTCTTCATTTGGTTGATTTCTTTGTCTTTCAGGAAGATAGCCCTACGCAGCTCATCCACGGTGTTCCCTTCCACAAGTGGTTGGGCATCGCGCGCAGAAGAAGTGGCTCTAATTTCGATGACATGAATATCCATGAAGTCTTCCTCGAGGTAACCTTCAAAGTCTTCATTTTCACCATCCATGAGGACTCCGTGCTCTCGGGCTAACTCAGAAATCTCGGTCCTGAGCTTCTCGATCTTTTCTTCAATTACTGATTCTCGTATTATCTTGAGATCTGGAGGATTCTGCTGAACATCTTCTACTTGCTCACTCACCCCACGATCAATTGCTGTGACAACGCTGGATATTTCAGATCTCTGCTTTATTCCACAAGTCTGCCCCACGAGTTTAACAGAAGGCACTGGTACAGCAACCCTAGGTACCCACACCCTCTTTTCCAACGTCGATGCCTTAAATGAAGCTTCTCGGTAGAGGCATCGGTATGTCGAAGAGAAGCATGCTCCCTACGGTGCAGACCAAGTGCGTCATTGGGCGACCTCTTCCATTTATCTTTCNTAAAACCTAAGCCAGCATTTTCCTGTGCTAACCTTTCCCCTTGAGAATAGGTGGCAGAATTAGGAACTTCTTTCGATAACGGACGACAACCCAAAGATGCCAAAGAGTGTTCGCTGAAGCAAGAATAAATTCCTTCATTAAGAGGCTCGCAATTTTGATCAGAACTAAAAGAATCATCACGTGCATGGCTTCCTTTGACTCTCTTTGACTTCAAAGAGGAAACAGAAGCTTCCCATACTAGCCTCTTTCCTCTTAACCGAGAAGAAGAGAACAATTTTCCATCAGCATGGCAAGCATTTTCAGTAACATCTATGGAAGTTAAAGCGAAATTAAATCNTCCACTCGATGCACCCACCTATGTGCGTCTTCACCATCAAAGATCGACATCTTTAACTTTGTAACCCATGAGANATTCCAAATCTCTATCAATATTCCATGCATGTCCCCTCTTGAGTTAAGGCATATAATTGCTCTTGTAAGTCTACTTCCCGAATGGCTCGAAAATGTTCTAACAAACAATCCTTAAATTCATTACACAATAAATCGAGTATCTAGCCTCCCTCAACTGAAACCAGACCGGTGATATCCCCTCCAAACATAATACTGTTGTCATGAGCTTCTTCTCCCCATCTAACCCATTCACCGCAAAGTATCGCTCCACTCGATGCACCCACCTATGTGCGTCTTCACCATCAAAGATCGACATCTTTAACTTTGTAACCCATGAGCATCTCCACTGTTGTCATGAGCATCTTCATCCCACTCCCCCCTATATCGAGCGTAAAGCTACCTCCTTCAATCATAGTCACATCCACTCCTCGCTTCTTTCTTTTCTTCTTAGTGTTCTCACATACCTTTTGCATAATCTCTTCTTCATGTTTCGACCCAACCGCATCCATCAAAAATCTCTACTTCACCCCCAATCGAACCCCTAAGAGGGCATTCATGATGGTGGATGCTTTCCTCCTCGTGTTTCTCACGTTCAATCTTTTTTCCTTTAGTTTTTGCAAATTTAGCCGCCGACGGGCTCTTAGATTGCATCTCAATGAGCATTTTTATTATTTCTCAAATTTTCTCCATGCTCTCGAATCGGTCCTTCATTCGATTCTCCATGGAAGAAAACATATCCTCTATGATGACGAACCTTTCCTCATCATAGATCTGATTTGGTTGATCTCTTCCTCAGATTTCTTCTCCAAATCATCTATTTTCTTGGCTGTCAATCTTCTCAGANGTTGATCTCTTCCTCAGATTTCTTCTCCAAATCATCTATTTTCTTGGCTGTCAATCTTCTCAGATTTTTTTTTATCACAAAAGACAATTTTTATATGTTGAAATCCATCATTTGCTTCAAGATGAGAAAAATAGAGCGATTGTTTTACAGCTGATTCAAGATCACTCCAATATGGTTGTGGTTTTCCAGGTAGCTCCAATCGCGACTGTCCGGTCGGCTCATTTTCCCAAATAGCTTGGAATTGCAACTATTGCGCGAGGCGAGGAAAAAGCTAGAACAGGGAAAAGGTGGGAGTTAAGGAACAGGAACTGAAGAAAGTTGGGTGTTTCGCATCTTTGTACGCTGCTTCCCAATCACTGCCTTCCCAGAAAACTCTGATCGCGATTCTATCGAGAAGACTGTGTGGGAGGAAGAGAAAAATGGGAGTTTCAGGTCTCTGTACGTCGCTACCCAGTCGTTGCCTTCCCAGGTAGCTCTGATCAAGACTCTATCAGGTAAACGGCGCAGGAGGAAGAGGAAAATGGAAGTTTCAAGTCTTTGTATGCCACTTCCCAGTCATTGTCTTCCCAGGTAGCTTAATCGCAACGGTATCGAGTAGACGATGTAGAAACAGAAGAGTCGTGAATTACAGATCTCTGTATGTCGCGATTTAGTTTATTTCGTCGATCTTCACAAAAGGTTGAAGACGCAATTCCTTTGTGGCCTTCCCCGCAAGCTAAAAGCTTAACTTTCGAGTCTCGATATGTTGCGATCTCATTGTGGCTTTCCTATAAGCCTAACTCTAGAACAGAACTGACTGTTTCGATTCCAATTTGATACAAAATAATATGACGTAAAAATTAGCGCACTTGTTCATAGAAATTAAGCCAAATATAATATTTCTTTACTAATTCAACAACTCAACAAAGAAACAAAGATAAACAATTATAATTCGAGAGGTAGGCGATCACTCTCAATTCCTATGATTTAAAAGGTAGGAAATCTCTCCTAACTCTAAACCTAACCCTAAACAGAATAAGCCTATTAATACCCAACAATAATAATAATATAAGGCTAAGTTGACCTTAGGCCTACAACAACAACAAAACCTTTATCCCACTAAGTGGGATCGGCTATGTGAATCATTTTTTTCCATTGCGTCTTATTTTGTGTCATATTTTCATTTAATTCTAATAAATTAAGATCATTTTTTATACAATATGTCCAAGTCTTCCTAGGTTTACCTCTGTCTTTCATAACATAAGTCGAATCTAAAACATCTACACCTTCATTGGATGGTCAACGTTTAATGTGACCAAACCATCTAAAACAACTCTCTCTAATTTTGTCTGTCACTGGAGCTACACCAACCATATCACAGATATATTCATTTCGCATTTTGTCTCTAAGTGTAAAGCCACTCATCCATTGAATCATTGTCATCTCGGCAACACTTAACTTAGTTTTATGCTTCTCTTTTAAAAGCCAACATTCAGTGTCATAAAGCTTACAGGTTTCACCACCATCTTGTAAAATTTTCCTTTCAATCTAAGCGGTACTTTTCTATCACACAATAGGCCCGAAGCATTCCTTCAATTCAACTTGAATTCTACTAATAACATCCCCATCAATATCACCATCACTTTGAACAATACACCCGAGACATCTAAAGCATTCACATCTTTTAATAATTTGATCACCCATAGTTACATTTCTATCACTAGAGCTACTACGACTAAAATTACATACCATGTATTTAGTTTTAGTTCTACTCAAACGAAGGCCTTTAGACTCCAAGGTAGATCTCCCTAATTCAACTTTTTCTTGAGAATTTTCTCTCGTCTTATCCACGAGAAGGATATCATAAAAAAAAAAGCATACACCAATGTACATCCTCTTGTAAGTATCCAATAAGACCATCCATAACTAAAGCAAAAATATATGGACTTAAAGTCGATCTCTGATGCAAACCAATAGAAATAAATATTGCAGATTAGGTACATCCTCCTGTGAGTGTCCAGTTAGCCCTTAGGTTAGGCACTAACGTAACACAGACATATATATAATTCGGCAAATAATCATGCACAAAGATTTATATAAACTATAATTAATGTCACCTACACAATAAGAATGATTGAAGAAGAAAGATACATAATTTCAATCCCATTTAACTAAGAAAAAACCAATGACAATGATTATAAAAAACTATTGAATACATATTTGTGTAAATACTTGCTCTAAAAAAAGCAGTTAAATATTGCAACTTAGGTACCTCATTAGGTTGTTAAAAATTNATATGGACTTAAAGTCGATCTCTGATGCAAACCAATAGAAATAAATATTGCAGATTAGGTACATCCTCCTGTAAGTGTCCAGTTAGCCCTTAGGTTAGGCACTAACGTAACACAGACATATATACAATTCGGCAAATAATCATGCACAAAGATTTATATAAACTATAATTAATGTCACCTACACAATAAGAATGATTGAAGAAGAAAGATACATAATTTCAATCCCATTTAACTAAGAAAAAACCAATGACAATGATTATAAAAAACTATTGAATACATATTTGTGTAAATACTTGCTCTAAAAAAAGCAGTTAAATATTGCAAATTAGGTACCTCATTAGGTTGTTAAAAATTAAAAAAAAACAACACTGGTGAATAATTAGTCAACATGCCTCCAAACAAAAAACAGAATTGCATTGGCCATATTTTCCATACAGCAACATGATATTAAAGTTGATAAAATAACATGCACAACAAAATAAACAAAAAAGGTGCATGCAGTCATAGTGATACATACACTGCCACCAGCAGATAATACGATGGATGAAAGGTCTTTGAGGGATGGTTGGATATGCTTAGAAAGGCAGAGTTGATATCCTACTAGTAATGAATGGGGATTTGCTTTTGCTCTCATAACAGCATCTCTGAGCTTACATTTATACTTCAAAAGATAGTCCTCATCCTCCAATATATAGTGAGATTCATCTGGAAATGTATTAACATAATTCAGTCTGAAGTTTTGCTTTAAAAAATACTTTGTATACTAAACAGCATTATGCTAATATCTAAGAAAAGATAGAACAAATTGACAACTTGACCAATCAAAGCATCAAGATATATTGCACAATCTCACCTATGAACTTGCCTTCTCGGAAGCTAGATTTCAACCATTTGGCAGAAACTATCCAATTCCTGCAAACGGTAAAGATGTAGATGAGCAACATGCTCTTTTTTCTCTTAATTTAGAAATAAGTCTCATTTTGAAAATGCTGAGGCATAATATTGTATACATTTGACATTATTTTTATACTAGTGCAAATGCAACATTTGAAGGAAATAAAAGATGAAATGTATGCTCATGAAAAATCTTATAGCTTGGTGTGGTTTGCTTTAAGAAACCAAGAATATATAGAACTAAAGTTCCAAAATAATCTTCTTTGAATAAAACGCTTGTGCAAGAGGCAAAATTATTTAATTGATAGAAGACATTTTTTTCACTGAAACCAAGTCTTGCCTGAAATACATCTCAGAGAATAAAAAGGACTCCTCACAACCATAGCTATTTGCATGAGCATATAGAAATCAATGCCATATGAAAAATTGAGGTGGCTAAAATGATAATTTTACATGTTAGCACAGCATTTTGTGTATAAAAAAATATGCATTAAGAAGATCATTAGGGATAGAAATGTAAATAATAACGGATCATTTAAGACATAATTTATTATGTTTATAATTAAATAACCCATCGCATAGCCATCTTACAGACCGAAGCACATGTTCTGCAGCTTTATTTCATCCATGCCCAATGCAGATTAACATTTTACTCTGTTCCAAATATTATACATGCATATAGCTGCTTGAGAATCCAAAAATGAACTCACCATATCCTCTCAATAGAAAGAAATAGATTAAACAAGCAAGAAATTAAGAAAAAAATAGAAAACACATGCGTGCGCACATACACACAGATATATATATATATATATATAGATAGATAGATAGATGGATGGATGGATCACAACAATCTTGAACGTAATAGAGTAAAACGAACCCAGAGCATAAAGATAAACAGAAATTCAATGTCCGCCTAGCTTTCCCTGTTATTACATGCGTGCAAGAGCTTCCACTAGATGTTACAGAGCCCCCAAGCTCCTCTACAATCTGCATGGAAAATCTGATTCTGAGCTCCAAGAAAAATAACATTAAAAAGAAAGTTTAAAATGGTCCATGATTATTTATATGAGGCCATTTTAGTGAAACTATAAAAAGATTCAATTTAGTCCGATTGACATTTTAAATATGATCCAAAATAGTCCCCCTATATTGGATTATTTTGGATCAAATTTCAGTCAAAGGAATATTTTAAATTAGAGTTAGAGTGTTACAGGACTAAATTGGATACAATAAAAAGTCTGAGCCTACAACAACCTTTCATAAATAGACCACAGACCATTTCAACCTTTTCTCTGAAATTAAATGATGCTAGAATGACGGGAACTTACACAATCTTAATAGAAAAATGCAATAGAACGGCAAGACTTGCATGTCAGAGCATAAAATAGATAGAAAGATCCTGTTTCCTGCTCAGTTTTTATGTCTTAAATTGCAATTCAGTCTTTCACCATTCACTTGATAAATCTCATTATGCAATCATTTTTATAGAGTAATACAAAATCTTTTAAATTTATTTACTGCAATTTTGTTTTGTAAAATTAACAACTTTTGAGAAAATTGGCCGAATATGTACAATAATTTGTGATCAAATTTGATCAAATAGGCCTTCGTTTGTGATCAAATTAACAACTTCGTTCACAACTTTCCTTTGCTTTCATTCCAATAAATAATAATATGTACAATCTATTTTAGGTAACCTAATACATATTCCTAATCTAAATATATTCAGCTATAAGGAAAGAATATGTACAATTAACAATTTGAGAGGAAAATCAGGAGAGAGAAATTGGAAATAATTTAAATAAGGAAACTCCTAATTCAGTTGCCTGATTTTTGTCATTCTTAATTGATATCCTCCCTCAAATTTATGTCAACTAATCAAGAAGCAACAATTTGCCAACAGAAAACTGATGATGCTGCCGAGAAAGAGCCTTAGTAAATATATCGACCGTTTGAAGATCCGAAAAAATATGAGACAGAGAAATAACATCGTTATCATAAGCTTCTCGAATAGAATGACAATACACTTCAATGTGTTTTGTGCGCTTATTAAAGATATGATTAGCAGTAATCTAGATAGCACTAGTATTATCTGCATAAAGAGAAGTAGACTCGAGTTGAGGAAAACCAAGCTCAGCCAACAAGCCCAGAAGCCAAATGATCTCAAAACAAGCAGAGGGCATAACACGATATTCAGACTCGGTAGAAGAATTAAACACTCGATCTTATTTCTTACTCTTACAAGAAATTAAAGAATTGCAGAGAAACATATAATAACCAGTAATAGATTAACGTGTATCAGAATCAGCCCAATCAGCATCACTATAGATTATTAAGCGAATAGGAGACTCCGCAGAGAAGAACAAACCACGATGAGAAGTATCCTTCAAATACCTAACAATACGTGGAACTGCAACTAAATGAAGATGTGTAGGTGCCTACATAAATTGATTAACTTGTTGCACAGCAAATAAAATATCAGGACGTGTAATAGTCAGATAATTGAGACTCCCAACAAGTTGTCGATAAAGAGATGGATCAAATAAAATCACCATCATTTTGTTGATATTTAACATTCGCTTCCAAAGGAGTATCAACAGCACGACCCCCTTGAAGACCAGCCAAAGCAATGAGTTCCTTACTATAGTTATGCTGATGAAGAAACATGCCAACGGGAGAAGCGTGAACCTCAAGACCTAAGAAATAAGTTAAAGACCCCAAATCCTTCCTATAAAAATAACCCTAAAACGCTCATGTAACTGAGACATCAATTAAGTATCAGATCCTGCGATGACAACATCATCAACATATACTAATAACAAAACAATTTACTTGTCAGTCTTGCAAAGAAATAATGAACAATCATACAGACTTTGAATAAAAGAGAAGTTAAGAAGCGTATTGCGAAACTTTTTAAACCAGACCCGTGGAGCCTATTTCAAACTGTATAGAAACCGTTTGAGCTTACAAACATCATATGAGGGTGTAGAAAACAAGCTTGAATGAGGAGTCATATAGATATATTCCTTGAGGTCCCCATGCAAAAATGCATTCTTAACATCCATCTGTTGTAAGAACCAGCCTTTAGAAGAAGCAATAGATTGAACAAACCAAACAATTATTATCTTAGTCACATATGCAAAGGTCTCTTCATAATCAATCACATATTCCTGTCGATTGCCAAGAGCTGCCAATCTTGCCTTGTATATGTCAAGGGAACCATCAGATCAAAGCTTAAGAGAATAAATTTATTTACATCCAATGGGTTTAACACCTGCAGGACATGAAACAATATCCCAAGTGTGATTCTCTTGAAGTTTCCGAAGTACCTCTTGCATGGTTTTTATCCAACAAGTCTGTTTAGCAGCCTGAGAATAAGAGCTAGCAACTGTAGTATTAGTTAAAATTGCAGAATAGTCATATCTATTCGAAGGACGAATGTGTCGAGTTGATCGTCGAAGAATCTTTGAAGCATTTTAAGGAGCAGAGTTGGGAAGGACTGGAGATGAAGAGGGCAGGCGTTGTGTGTAAACAAGGTCAAGTGAACCGTTTATCAAAAGAAGAATCATTAAAGTGAGGAAGTACAATAGTATCAGATGTTGAAAATAGTATTCATGTTCAAAGAAAATCACATCCCAGAAGATACGTCATTGATTATTAATTGAATCATAACATGCAAAACCTTTATAATTAAGACTGTAACCCATAAAGGCACATCGAACAGATTGTGTTGTCAACTTATAACGTTCACGAGGTAAATGAAAAAAACAAACACATCTAAAAATATGTAGCAAATGATAATTAGGATGTTTACCAAAAATTTGATAGTAGGGAGAATCAAACTTCAATTGTTGAGATGGTAAATGATTAATCAGATAAACTGCAGTTGATAAAGCTTCCGCCCAAAAGTTAGCTGGAACGGAAGATTCTAATAACAATGTGTGCACTATAATTGTTCATTCACCAAAATCATTCATGATTTAAATAAGGAAACTCCTGATTATTGGAAACTCCTATATTCGTTCATTCAATAATGCAAATTGAATGATTTTACAGCTTTCATAAGCATAGGAAGTGAATAAATTGAGTGCTAAAATTTGCAACCCACAGAGTAAAGCATAATGGCAAGTACTTCCAATTTAAGATGGGAGCATTTACAACACCACCCAATTCTTATAAATTTACATATCTAACATCTAAAGTTTGCATTTTACATTTATATCACCCAAATCTTTAATATCACATCAAAAGTATCACTATTTAAACTTTTAAAAAGTGAAATATATCTTCTCATTTATAGGCAAGATGGCATGTATGTAAAAATTGAAGTTTAGGTATTAGAAATGTAAATACATAGGAATTGAGCGGTATGCATGTAAATCTTCCCTTAAGATATTTTAGAATTAAATGAAGATGCATAATGTCCATTGATGAGATTCATATCTGGCAGTTCTGGTGAACAAAATCTGAACATAGATGAGGGATTTGCTTCACTTAACAGGCTTAATAAATCAAAGTAAACAGCTCTTAGAAGGCCAACTTAATTAAAACCTCCGAAGCTTTCATGTTTTGGACTAACAATACTAAATGCTTGTCATAGATACAAAACATTAGCTAGTCAATTATATACGTAGCACACAATTCTTATGTATTTACATATCTAAACCTAAATTTCACATTTACATACAGAGCACTTTGGTATTTTAAACCTGCGCATATAAAGGTGTATTTCACTTTTAAAAAGAGATAATAGTGCTATTTTTTATGTGGTATTAAAAATTTGAGTATTATGTGTAAATATGAAAGTTTAGGTGTGAGAATGTAAATACATAAGAATTGCGTGCTATGTATGTAAATGCCCCTTCTTTTTAAACTGTTTTTCCTGTGCTAAGAACATTCATATGAAACAAAAGAAAGAAAATAATTCATCACAATAGCAATGCATTAAAAAGTGATATTTACAGTCCATACCGTTGTAAGCTTTGATTTCTTATCATCATCAGCAATATTCATTAACATGATTCTCGGGCAATTTGCTTTAAAACCTAAGCCAGCATTTTCCTGTGCTAACCTTTCCCCTTGAGAATAGGTGGCAGAATTAGGAACTTCTTTCGATAACGGACGACAACGCAAAGATGCCAAAGAGTGTTCACTGAAGCAAGAATAAATTCCTTCATTAAGAGGCTCGCAATTTTGATCAGAACTAAAAGAATCATCACGTGCATGGCTTCCTTTGACTCTCTTTGACTTCAAAGAGGAAACAGAAGCTTCCCATACTAGCCTCTTTCCTCTTAACCAAGAAGAAGAGAACAATCTTCCATCAGCATGGCAAGCATTTTCAGTAACATCTATGGAAGTTAAAGCGAAATTAAATTCAGCATTAAGAATTCCTTGTAACATCTTAATGTAAAGGTCCTCCGAGATGTAGGAGATATAGAAAATTTGATGTTTGAACGGGCATGTAATTCAGAATGAAAGCTCCAAAAAGAGATCAAATTAATAAACGATGGAATAGTATATCACATGGTTTGGCACTCACGAGTAAATGATAAAACTGTATAGCATGGTTTACCTTTCTTTTATCAATAATTTGTCTCCTAATAACTTCAATATGACATAAATATTTTTAAAAAGGTGCTGTAAGAGGACTTTTTAGCATACAATATAAGGAAAAATACCGAAACCCAGCCGTAAATAAGTTGAAATAAAAGTTTACTTTATTAATCTCCATATCTCCACTTTATGGAAATGGGAACGGCTCAGTCCAAAAGTAACAATGGAAAAGGAACAACAATTCCTATAGTTGAAGGTTATAATTTGAGAAGCCTATAGTTCAGTTTTCAAATCAAACTACGGTATCAGCTACGAACGAGCCCACCATAAGTTCATATAAAGGAAACATATAAGGTGAAAATACCATTCGTATTTATCGTATCTGACAAGGAAACATTGTTCTTTGAATGCCAAAGTTGAATATCCTTCTTAAGATGTGCAACCATCAGAGTAGCATCTCCAGGAAAGCACAATGCCCTCCTAATATTAGCTCTTACTGGCAGTTTTCGAGCTTTTCCTCTGCCATCCACTTCTCCTACCGTTATGAAACCCTGTATGGCACGAGCAACAAAACTCGAAGATATTAATTTGGTAGGAATCAAGCCAGAAATGCTTCTTTAGAAGGTATGTTAGTGCTATTAAAGACAGTATGATAGAGAGCTCATTGGTAATACAACTGCTTGTGGAATGACTCAAATATTTTCAATTAAGACAGGCTTACAACAAAAATATTGCCTTTTTGCTTGGTAAGACACCCATTGAAGTGTAAAATAAATATAGTGAAGATGATTAGAAGATAGATGACTTACGATTAATAAAACAAAGAATAAGTATATGATATGTAATTGTAAAGAATGTAATATTGACAGTTGTCATTCAATATAACTATTAGATTATTGGATATATCATACAAAAAAGTAGAGATATAGACGGAATATAATTTTTAGAATCGAGCTTGAAATGTTAAAATGACCCATAGAAGCTTTGTGAGATTAAAAACTGTTACGAGGACTTAAATGTAAATTTACAAAGCTCCATATATGTCAATAATGGCATTTGGATTCAAATGCTGGGCAGTAAAAAAATTATTGATATGCGAATTGAGCAAAAATAAAAATATTATGATACATGCGTGATAAAACTAAAAAGAATAAATTAAAAATGGTTGTAATGGGAGGGTTAGAGTGACATGTGTAAAATATGAGAGAATTGAAAATAAGTTTAGATGATTTAAACATATATAAAAATATAAGAAAATGTACCTTTTAATCTAATAGAAAAAAATTAGTGATAGTGTTAGGAAGGAAAAAAGGTCGATCTAAACTTACATAATAGAATAAGCGCAAAATGATAGGTTTGTAAAAGGTTTAACTCTTGGGAAATATTTAGTTGGAATAAATAAAAATGATATTCATAAAGCCAACTCTAAATTGTTGGGATAAAGCTAATAATGATGATTTTAAGGATTTACAATTCTAACCAAACACAATATTAGTCCCCTCTTCGCTAAAGACAACCATGACACCTTGTCCTCTATTGATACCTGTTTAAGCCAAAATTGCACAGATTCCATATCAGCCCAGCAGAATAATGTTGAAATCCCAACTCTTCCAAGCCTTTCTTTCAATTCTTCATACAACATGCAACCAATCCCCTGGAAAGGATATATATTATACTTCATTAAAAGCAATGTTATATTGGAAAAAAACTTAGAAACTTGTGACTTTCAAAATTTTGTGCTTACATAAAATAATGAAACAAATATGCATTCAACTAATGCATGTTACCTAAAATAATTTGTTTGTTGACTTCTTATTCTTCATGTATCTATATGCCTGCTTGAACATTATCCATAGATGTTTTATTATTTCATACATAAAATAATTTGACCAAATTATGGCCAAGTTGGGCACTCAAGGGAGCGGAACTAAAAATGATAGCTATTTTTACTAAACACTTTTGAAACATATACCCCTTCCATGGTAGCATGAAAAAAAAAAAGTTTCTTTTTATTAACTAAGATAACTCAACCCTCTTCGCCTTCCATGGCATAAAGGGTTATTATACTTTAAGCACATACCCTTATACTTTGGACCAGAATATCGTTGTTAACTTCTTTATTCATGATAATTACAAATGTGTAATTCCAGCCAAAAATGATGTCCTAATAACCTCAACCCTTTTTCGCTTTTCTACCAAAGTAAATTTTTCTCATCCTAAAATGCACTAATCACCTCCTCTTCTCCCTTTCCTCCACCTTCGTCAAGGCCCCACAAAAAAAAAAGGAAAAAGATGTTATCCATATATTTGATTACCAACCGTTTACTCTTTCAGTGTCTTGAAGCTTCTTGAGCAACCTATGATAACGACCCATAACTCACCATCTGTCAATGTCATGCACATCCATCCCATTTGGGACATATTTGAGGTGTTGATAATTGAGATCATGACTCATAGTGTGTATTATTGGTTATCACTAACACGCCGTATGAACTGGAAGTATTGACAATTGTGACTATGGGTAGTAAGGTAAATATGTCCAAAGCTACTAACAGTGTACTGCAAAGCAGAGCTTTAAGAGTGAAGTAAAGAGATGTGCTAGCCTTTCACATTGTATTCCTATGAAGAGTTAGGTTAGAGCAAATTGTGTGTGTTACACCCTTTCTCACATTTTGTGCCTAGCTTCAAAGCATAACAAAATCCTAGCTCATATTTCATGGTTCAGTTTAGTATGTCCCAATAACGAGACATGGGTTTTTGTTTCTTTTCACTATTTCTATCATTAAATCGTTGCTCATTAATTTTTCATTCACATGTTGTATCTAATCACTTCTCTAAAATTTCCTTTCATCATGTTCTCTCACATGGTAATTACTTATTTATACGCTGCTTCTCGGTGGCTCTTCTTGTTGGCAGCTTGGCACAAGCAACTTCTCACTCCAAGTTTTTCTCAAAAATGCTCTTCAATCTCTCATATTCACATCCAAGTAACGTCACACTTTCCTCACCTCTTGGTCACTAACAAGTCAATTGATGCCAAAAAGTATTCTTGATTTTTAAAAATAACTTTTTATCACTCAAACTTTTATGTTTTCGATCTTTTTTGGACTTTCAAATAGCGAGAAATTATAGTTATTTAACATAAAAATTATATTTGATGAAAACTATTGCCTAATGTGAATTAAATTTGGTTGATTAAATGACCATTATATATGCACATAATAGAAGTATATAAGTGACACAAGTCATGAACACTCTAATTCATAAAAAATGTTGTTTTATTTTGCCCATTGTGTATTGAGGCAAAAAAACAAAAAAGAAAACCTCATGCACTGCACTGTGCTTAGTACTTTGAAAACATTGATATTGTCAAAGCATTTGGGAGCATTTTGATGCTAAAGAGCGGATGGAGACATTAAGTTTTGCTTTTATGGCTATTCAATCATTCTTGTTACTTCAACAATTGTGTTGATGCTGATTGAACAAAGGAAACTTCATGACAAGGAATTGAGCTATATTTAATTGATGGAAAAAGATAAATGATCAATCGTACATAATGCACAAAATGATGCATAGTGACTGATGACGAGAGGCGGCTGAAGAGGTTGGAGGATGCAACAAAGTTGGGAGTCAGTTTTGGTTCATTTTATATTTAATTGACGGGCAATAATATATTTTTCCAAATCCTTTTTTTTTTTATTGAAAGATTAAACTTAGACAATTTGACCAAAAGTAAAGGGCCCTCTTTGTATAATAATAAAAATGGAGATGCTCGTTACAATAAACGGATAGAAAAAGATTAATAATTAAAAACAATTTCATTGACACAACATGCAATGTTCTAAATTTTTTTTCTAATAAATTAGCACTCCAGACTTAATTTATCTATAAAAAATTACTAAAAGATGACCATTTTACATCAAGTGAAGCAGAACTATGATATTATTGAGAGGAAATATCTCCAAAAACAATGATGAAGAAAAATAGAATGATGAAAATAGTGTTTTTGGATGTCATGATAAAAGTTAAGCACATATCTATACCTTCCTTTGAAAATTTGAACTAACCGCAGCAAGAGGGATCTCCACAAATTGTGTATCAGCTGGAATTATTTGAAATGTGACTGCAGCGATCACCTGTATGGTACAGAAAACTTTGTTGGAATTCAAATATCAACAATTGAGAGCTACATTTGAGATAAATTTTCCAAGAGTTTCACATTGAATATGTGTATAGTTTTTTCTTGGGAAATTTATATACCCACCACACAATTCTTATGTATTTACATATCTAACACCAAAAATTTGTTATTGATAGTTCTAACAGTTTGATGTCATAAATATATGCATTTCATTTCACATTTAAAAAACTAATAATGATGGTATTTTTTATGAGAGCTAAAAGTTTTGAGTGTTATATATGTAAATATAAAAGCTTAGGTGTAAATATATAAGAATTGTGTGGTATGTCAATGCCCCTTTTTCTTTTGACAATATAAGAGAGAGATGTGGGTAGAATATTTTATGTAAAACATTCAGATAAATAATTTGGCAATAAAATGGAAAGCCTGGTAAAGATTGCATGGGTCTCTCATAACTTCTATGTTTTCAATAAGCCATTTAATCTCTCACCTTGATAATAAATTTAAAAATTAAAATTCTCAAAATTTTAAGAGAACAATATGAGTTCATCGCCATTTGGGCTTTCAGGATAGAGGTTTTCTACCTCCCGTTCTCTTATTATACATTATTATATAAATAGAAAGTATATAGATCTATATATGCATTTAAAAATAAGGACTCTTTAACCCACATGAGGGATTCAATTTTAAATAAAACAATTTTCATTTTACATATTAACGACGATCATTTCCCCATTAATTTCTACATGCTATAATGACGTACACTCATACAAATCAGTTGATGTAACAACTTGCATTGATCTATTGAGAATAGAGTCCCATTATAAAAAGTAGCTCTCTTCATGTATGGAGATTTGAAATTCTAAAATGAAGATTTTCTCTCTTTTTGTGATAATTACTGTACATAGAAATACTGATGGATTAAAAGCATGAGGAAGATGATAAAATTTTTCTTAAGAAATATGAAGTTATTTTTATAAATGACATGGCATGAATAAAAAATTAGTAAGAATTGTAGGAGTCATTGTCACGACCAAACCCGGTGGTTCAGAATTACCAAGATAAAAACAGACGATCATATAGAGAAATTAAGTTGATTGTGATTTATGCCTCTAACAAATAATCATCAAAATAAATCGAAAGAACCGCTAACGAACATAATTTAAATAAACTTATAATAAAATAATAATGAACATACATTTCTCTATTTTGGCCACCTATTCAATATATATATTCCCTTTTTTTCACATAGTTTTAAGTCTAAGTTTATACATAAAATTTGATAGTTTTAAATATAATGAGTTATGACAATTCGGTGAATAATCATGCCTCTAAATTATNGCATGGGTCTCTCATAACTTCTATGTTTTCAATAAGCCATTTAATCTCTCACCTTGATAATAAATTTAAAAATTAAAATTCTCAAAATTTTAAGAGAACAATATGAGTTCATCGCCATTTGGGCTTTCAGGAAAGAGGTTTTCTACCTCCCGTTCTCTTATTATACATTATTATATAAATAGAAAGTATATAGATCTATATATGCANTAAATTTAAAAATTAAAATTCTCAAAATTTTAAGAGAACAATATGAGTTCATCGCCATTTGGGCTTTCAGGATAGAGGTTTTCTACCTCCCGTTCTCTTATTATACAATATTATATAAATAGAAAGTATATAGATCTATATATGCATTTAAAAATAAGGACTCTTTAACCGACATGAGGGATTCAATTTTAAATAAAACAATTTTCATTTTACATATTAACGACGATCATTTCCCCATTAATTTCTACATGCTATAATGACGTACACTCATACAAATCAGTTGATGTAACAACTTGCATTGATCTATTGAGAATAGAGTCCCATTATAAAAAGTAGCTCTCTTCATGTATGGAGATTTGAAATTCTAAAATGAAGATTTTCTCTCTTTTTGTGATAATTACTGTACATAGAAATACTGATGGATTAAAAGCATGAGGAAGATGATAAAATTTTTCTTAAGAAATATGAAGTTATTTTTATAAATGACATGGCATGAAATAGAAAATTAGTAAGAATTGTAGGATTCATTGTCACGACCAAACCCGGTGGTTCAGAATTACCAAGATTAAAACAGACGATCATATAGTGAAATTAAGTTGATTGTGATTTATGCCTCTAACAAATAATCATCAAAATAAATCGAAAGAACCGCTAACGAACATAATTTAAATAAACTTATAATAAAATAATAATGAACATACATTTCTCTATTTTGGCCACCTATTCAATATATATATTCCCTTTTTTTCACATAGTTTTAAGTCTAAGTTTATACATGAAATTTGATAGTTTTAAATATGAGTTATGACAATTCGGTGAATAATCAAGCCTCTAAATTACAGTAACATGACGATAACAACAATACGCCTTTATCCGCCTAAGTGGGGTCGACTGCATGAATCCTTTTTTTCCATTGTGTCCTACTGAGTGTCATATTTTCATTTAATTCTTATAAATTAAG